>OY720452.1:4670952-4673452 GCA_963082715.1 Harpalus rubripes | reverse complement strand
CACACACATGACACACACACACACACACATGACACACACACACACACACACACACACACACACACACACACATGACACACACACACACACACACACACACACACACACACACATGACACACACACACACACACATGACACACACACACACACACACACATGACACACACATGACACACACATGACACACACACACACACACATGACACACAAACACATGACACACACACACATGACACACACACACACACATGACACACACACACACATGACACACACACACACACACATGACACACACACACATGACACACACACACACACACACACACACACATGACACACACACACACACACATGACACACACACACATGACAAACACTCACACACACATGACACACACACACACACACACATGACACACACACACACACATGACACACACACACACATACACACACACACGCACACACACACACACACATGACACACACACACACGCACGCACACACACACACATGACACACACACACACACACACACACACACACACATGACACACACACACATGACACACACACACACATGACACACACACACACATGACACACACACACACACACACATGACACTCACACACACACATGACACACACACACACATGACACACACACACACATGACACACACTCACACACACACACACACACACACACACACATGACACACACACACATGACACACACACACACACACATGACACACACACATGACACACACTCACACACACATGACACACACACACACACACACATGACACACACACACACACACACACATGACACACACACACACACACACACACACACATGACACACACACACACACACACACATGACACACACACACATGACACACACACACACATGACACACACACACACACATGACACACACACACACATGACACACACACACACACTCACATGACACACACACACACACACATGACACACACACACACATGACACACACACACATGACACACACACACACATGACACACACACACACACATGACACACACACACACACACACATGACACACAGACACACATGACACACACACACACACACACATGACACACACACACACACATGACACACGCACACACACACACACACATGACACGCACACACACACACATGACACACACACACACACATGATACACACACACACATGACACACACACACATGACACACACACACACACACACACATGACACACACACACATGACACACACACACACACATGACACACACACACACATGACACACACACACACATGACACACACACACACATGACAAACAGACACACATGACACACACACACACACACACACACATGACACACACACACACACATGACACACGCACACACACACACACACACACATGACACGCACACACACACACATGACACACACACACACACATGATACACACACACACACATGACACACACACACACACACATGACACACACACACACATGACACACACACACACACACATGACACACACACACACATGACACACACACACACACACACACACATGACACACACACATGACACACACACACACACACACACTCACACTCACACACACATGACACACACACACACACACATGACACACGCACACATACACACACACACACACACATGACACACACACATGACACACACACACACACACACATGACACACACACACACATGACACACACACACACACATGACACACACACACACATGACACACACACACACATGACACACACACTCACACACACACACACACACACACACATGACATACACACACACACATGACACACACACACATGACACACACACATGACACACACACACACACATGACACACACTCACACACATGACACACACACACACACATGACACACACTCACACACACATGACACACACTCACACACACATGACACACACACACACACACACATGACACACACACACACATGACACACACACACACACACATGACACACACACACACACATGACACACACACACACATGACACACACACACACACACATGACACACACACACACACACACACACACACATGACACACACACACACATGACACACACACACACACATGACACACACGCACACATGACACACACACACACATGACACACACACACACACACACATGACACACAGACACACATGACACACACACACACACACATGACACACACACACACACATGACACACGCACACACACACACACACACATGACACGCACACACACACACATGACACACACACACACACATGATACACACACACACATGACACACACACACACACACACATGACACACACACACACACACATGACACACACACACACACACACATGACACACACACATCACACACACACAC
>OY720452.1:4583452-4638452 GCA_963082715.1 Harpalus rubripes | reverse complement strand
ACACACACTCACACTCACACACACATGACACACACACACACACACATGACACACACACACACACACACATGACACACACACACACATGACACACACACACACATGACACACACACACACACATGACACACACACACACACATGACACACACACACACATGGCACACACACACATGACACACACACACACACATGACACACACACACACATGACACACACACACACACATGACACACAAACACATGACACACACTCACACACACATGACACACACTCACACACACATGACACACACACACACACACACACACATGACACACACACACATGACACACACACACACATGACACACACACACACACACACATGACACACACACACACACACACATGACACACACACACACATGACACACACTCACACTCACACACACATGACACACACACACACACACACACACATGACACACACACACACATGACACACACACACACACATGACACACACACACACACATGACACACACACACATGACACACACACACACATGACACACACACACACACATGACACACACACACACACACATGACACACACACACACACATGACACACACACACACACATGACACACACACACACATGACACACACTCACACACACATGACACACACTCACACACACATGACACACACACACACACACACACACACACACACACACACACACACACACACACATGACACACACACACACACACACACACACATGACACACACACACACACACACACACACACACACACACACACACACACACACACACATGACACACACACACATGACACACACACACACACACACACACACATGACACACACACACACACATGACACACACACACACACATGACACACACACACACACATGACACACAAACACATGACACACACTCACACACACATGACACACACTCACACACACATGACACACACACACACACACACACACATGACACACACACACATGACACACACACACACATGACACACACACACACACACATGACACACACACACACACACACATGACACACACACACACATGACACACACTCACACTCACACACACATGACACACACACACACACACACACACACATGACACACACACACACATGACACACACACACACACATGACACACACACACACACATGACACACACACACATGACACACACACACACATGACACACACACACACACATGACACACACACACACACACATGACACACACACACACACATGACACACACACACACACATGACACACACACACACACATGACACACACACACACATGACACACACACACACATGACACACACACACACACATGACACACACACACACACATGACACACACACACATGACACACACACACACATGACACACACACACACATGACACACACACACACACACATGACACACACACACACACATGACACACACACACACACATGACACACACACACACATGACACACACTCACACACACATGACACACACACACACACATGACACACACACACACACATGACACACACACACACACATGACACACACACACACATGACACACACTCACACACACATGACACACACTCACACACACATGACACACACACACACACACACACACACACACACACACACACACACACACACACACACACACACATGACACACACACACATGACACACACACACACACATGACACACACACACACATGACACACACACACACATGACACACACACACATGACACACACACACATGACACACACTCACACACACATGACACACACTCACACACACATGACACACACTCACACACACATGACACACACTCACACACACATGACACACACACACACACACATGACACACACACACACATGACACACACACACACACATGACACACACATGACACACACACACACATGACACACACACACACACACACACATGACACACACACACACATGACACACACACACACATGACACACACACACATGACACACACTCACACACACATGACACACACTCACACACACATGACACACACACACACACACACACACACATGACACACACACACATGACACACACACACACACACATGACACACACACACACATGACACACACACACACACATGACACACACAGACACATGACACACACACACACACACATGACACACACACACACACACACACACATGACACACACTCACACTCACACACACATGACACACACACACACACACATGACACACACACACACATGACACACACACACACATGACGCACACACACATGACACACACACACATGGCACACACACACACATGACACACACACACACATGACACACACACACACACATGACACACACACACACATGACACACACACACACACACACATGACACACACACACATGACACACACTCACACACACATGACACACACTCACACACACATGACACACACACACATGACACACACTCACACTCACACACACATGACACACACACACACACACACATGACACACACACACACGCACATGACACACACACACACACACACACATGACACACACACATGACACACACACACACACACATGACACACACACACACACATGACACACACACACACACACATGACACACACACACACACATGACACACACACACATGACACACACACACACATGACACACACTCACACATACACACACACACACATGACACACACACACATGACACACACACACACACACACATGACACACACACACACATGACACACACACACACACATGACACACACACACACATGACACACACACACACACACACATGACACACACACACACACATGACACACACACACACACACATGACACACACACACACACATGACACACACACACATGACACACACACACACACATGACACACGCACACATGACACACACTCACACACACATGACACACACTCACACACACATGACACACACACACACACACATGACACACACACACATGACACACACACACACATGACACACACACACATGACACACACACACACATGACACACACACACACACATGACACGCACACACACATGACACACACTCACACTCACACACACTTGACACACACACACACACACACACACACACATGACACACACACACACACATGACACACACACACACACACATGACACACACACACACAAACACATGACACACACACACATGACACACACTCACACACACATGACACACACACACACACACACACACACACACACACACACACACACACACACACACACACACATGACACACACACACACACACACATGACTCACACACACACACACACATGACACACACACACACACACATGACACACACACACATGACACACACACACACACACATGACACACACACACACACATGACACACACACACACACACATGACACACACACACATGACACACACACACACACATGACACACACACACACATGACACACACACACACATGACACACACTCACACACACATGACACACACTCACACACACATGACACACACACACACACACACACACACACATGACACACACACACACACACACATGACACACACACACACACACACATGACACACACACACACACACGACACACACACACACATGACACACACATACACATGACACACACACACACACACACACACACACACACACATGACACACACACACATGACACACTCACACACACATGACACACACTCACACACACATGACACACACACACACACATGACACACACACATGACACACACACACACACATGACACACACACACACATGACACACACACACACACACACACACACACACATGACACACACACACACACACATGACACACTCACACACACATGACACACACACACACACATGACACACACACACACACATGACACACACACACACATGACACACACTCACACACACATGACACACACTCACACACACATGACACACACACACACACACACACACACACACACACACACACACACACACACATGACACACACACACACACACACACACACACACACACATGACACACACACACACACACACACACACACACACACACACACACACACACACACACACACACACACACACACACACACACACACACACACACACACACACACACACACACACACACACACACACACACACACACACACACACGGACATCATCGTAAAAATGTTATAATCGGATTCTAGGGACCTTAAAACGTGCTTATTCACTAAAATCTGGATATGCGATTTTTAGCATGAATACAATACCTCTCTTAGCGAGAGGTAAAAAGAAATAGTACATACAACAATGTAACTATGCATGACTACGATTATCTCGATAATTCGAGCGACTTCAAGTATATTATGACTTGAAAAATACTATTGGTTTATCTCAGAGGATTGAAAATAAGATTATTATATATAAAATATTATTATTATTTTCAATCTTCTTTCTTTCGTATCAACCAAAAAAAGTTAGTTAAATACTAGATTATGTAGACAGACAAGGAGAGGAATATAATCTACTTTCTTGGTGGATATATAACCTCAAAATCTAAAAATTGTCATGTAGTAATTTGTCTTCTCTGTCAAAAACATTAAAAAATATTTGTTTCTTCATCACTCCAAATATTTCGCTTTTGGTCAACTTTACTAAGTTATGTCGCGACTTTTATAAAATGAAGTAAAATGCAAATAACCAACAAATGATATGAATTTAGTAACACTTTAACATATTACAGATGTGCGCATGCTTAGTTACATTATTTGGAGCTTCACTGTTTATTTCAAAAAAAGTCAAACCTCTTCATAAGTCCAAGCCAGTTATTTTACAGGCTTCAAACGCCGAGATAAACGTAGTTCATGTTATGTCTCATGGCCACGTATCTGAGTGTCTGGTCGCGAATCTAGGGAACCGGATTCGATCCCGACCGACGCCAAATATTTCGAATACCAACAGTCGAGGAATACTAATTACAATAATAATAATAATAATAATAATAATAATAATAATAATAATAATCATAATAATCATAATAATAATAATAATAATAATAATATCTAATAATAATAATAATAATAATAATAATAATAATATATATGTACTATTTTTTGGTGCAAAAGTGTACCGAAATATCGGTTGTGTAAAAGAGTAATTATGCTGTTTGACAGATATTTCAAGTAATTGTTATTACTTAATTTACTTATTAGTTTTGTGGATAATATTAATTTTGTATAGATATTCTTGTCTTTTCACAAAATAAAATAAAATTTAAAAATCGAAAAAGCACTATTCCGGAAGTAGCGCTACTTTAAGAGGTGACCAATATTAGAATTAATAACGAAAGTAACTTATGAAATACAATGTAGAAACTACATGAAATATGTTCCGGTTTTATTTTTCCTGTGTTCTTTTTGGACGTGAGCAATTTTTCTTGAGTTTCACGTATGGTAAGTAGGTGTACTTGTAAAGTAGTTTTTCATAAACTTCCTTGTGTAAAACATATGTTATGAGCCGCAAACTTCTTAAAAAATTGTTCAATTTGCATATGAAAGAAATAAATTTTATTTCTTGGAAATATAGGACATTCTTAAGCAAATATAATATGAGTATAACATGAATATTACAGTCACAAGGAAATTATTATTTTTGCAGTATCATTTCTTGAAGCCATGCAATTAATTCAAAATTTACTATTTCATCCTTATTGACTTTATTTTAAGCGTCATCCATAAAAGAGATTAGTTAATAAGTCCATTTCAGCACTTTTCTGCTAAACCAACATTTTGTGGTAACTACTACTACCAGGAGTACTTTCAGACTCTAATAAAGACTTGATCCCGGCTGGTCAGAGTCGGGATATTTATACAGGGGTGTTAGCACCCCATCCCCTAAATACTACCCCCGTCCCGACGCCAGGCGTTTGAAACAATGAGCGTAGCGGTCCGCCGCCATTGATTTTCGATTTGATCATCGCAGAGGGCTGTGTTAGCATAAAGTCACGTGCACGTGCTTTTAGAACCAAATTCTGGGGGGGGGGGTGCATCTGCATTTCCGCTACGGTTTAGGAAGAATATTAAGTCTGTTCGATGTCCTGCACAAGGTAGTAGATTGTTATGGTATGACCAGCGAATGAAAGTTGACGCTTAAATTATTTTATAAATGTGGTTTCTTTTCAAACCCTAGAGAAGAATAAAATTATACGAAATATACAGGTATGGAATTTTTGCATGATCCCATTTAAATACTGGCCTAGGAAAGCACAGAAATACATTAATTTGTCTTGCTGAAAATAGATGGCCGGCTAGGATACCTGAATATCACAACAGGGGTGCGTTTAAAATATTTTAAACATTTTTTGTTTATGTTGATTATAATAAAATATTCTGATCTTTAAACTATTTAGTTTGGCAATTCTATGAAATAGGATTATTTTTAATTTCCTCAAACAATAATTCCGACTCGAGGGTTGCTTACACCTAAGAAAAACGAACCAGAATTTGCGGTATTAAATTTTTTAAATACATCCCTGAATCCTGTTGTTACGGTTATTTTAAATGCCTCCTGGTATTGAGTACAGTTCTAATCTTCTGTAACGGAATACATAAGGGTCAGTTTGGTAACAAATATGATGTTATTATGATGGTATGACTAGCAAATGAAAGTCGACGTTTAAATTATTTTATAGATGTGGTTTCTTTTGAAACCCTAGAGAAGAATAAAATTGTACGAAATATTCAGGTATGAAATTTTTGCATGAACCCATTTAAATACTGGACTAGGAAAGCACAGAAATACCTTACTATGTCTGGCTAAAGAGAGATCGCCGACTAGTGTAACTGAATATCAAAGCGGTGCGTTTAAAACATTTTAAACATTTTTCGTTTAAGTTGATTATAACATAATATTTTTATCTTTAAACTATTTAGTTTGGCAATTCTATGAAATAGGATTATTTTTTATTTCCTCAAACAGTAATTCCGCCTCGAGGGTTGCTTACACCTGAGACAAACAAACCAGAATTTGCGGTATTAAATTTTTAAAAACATCCGTGAATCCTGTTGCTAAGGTCATTTTAAATGCCTTCTAGTATTCCAGTGGTACTGAGTATAGTTTGTTTCAATATATTTGCAAACGTACCTGCCTCGACTTACGCAGCGTGTTGCTTCTTAAATGACCTTGATAGGTAACATGATAGGGTTGTAACAAAATATTTGAAATCCAGCACACGAAACATTAGTGTGGAATTTAATGTTTCACTTGAATGTTAAGAAATACAGAACAAAGAATGTGACATTACACCAAATTTTCACAAATTATAAATAAAACTAGGTATTTTAATTAGCGGGATTTTGAGAAAGTACCTCTACATCGTTTTCCAAAATTTTGCTAATCCCCCCCTGACGCATAGGATTGTACATACCAAGCTGTTTTGCGGTGTACCGCGTCATTACAAAGGCAGGTAGATTTGCAAATATCTCGAAGCACACCATAACATTCTAATCTTCTGTAACGAAATAAAAAGGGTCAGTCTCCTTTCAAATCAAATTTAGGGAAACCACATCTATTATATAATCTAAACGTCAACTTTCATTCGCTAGTCATACTACATTGGAGCATTTGATGGAAAAAGTGCAATTTGTGAACCCTGTTTAATAAGAATAAGTTCAGAACTAGTACACACTTTTCTTTTAGAGAAAAATACTTCAAATAAAACTTGCGTACAATGAATGTTTCAATAACTGTTATTTGAAGTTTTTTTCTTCTTTTTCATTACCTACAACTCTCTAGTGTCCCGGTTCCCACCACAAAGTGATGTGGTTGTATTTGGCCAGCAGTTAAAAGTTCATGCAATTCCAGACTGGGTTTGACTCACAATTTAAGATATCTAGTGCTTTAAAGGCGCATTCACAAATGAAAATTAGATTTAGATTTATGGTTTATACTTTAGATTTAAAGACTTTGGCCGCATATTATGTAATAACTCCATCCACACTTCAGAATTTAGAGTCTCTAAAGGTGCATTCACAAATGAAAATTAGGTTTATGGTTTTTGTTTAGATTTAAGTGGATCATTCATAAATGCAAGTTTAATTTAACTCTAATTTAGTTTTGATTGTACTGACATCTATGTGAATGCTTCAAAAACAAGATTAAAATATCCGTAGAGCAATACTTAATATATACCCGTGCGCCGTGAAACTGTCATTCGCTTGGCATTATTGGTTATATTTCAGCAATTAAGTTATTACAGTCTCCATGTTCTTCTCGCATTTGTTTAAAAAGCCGAATTCACCAAGTGGATACTAAAAATAAAGATAGGGGTATATATCTATATCATTTCAGACTCGTTCTCACTGGTGAAGTTTGTGACGTCAAACTAAATCATAAACCTAAAGTTTGGACCTTGCAATGTTTGGCTTTATGATTTGGATTTATAGACACTAAATTCTGAAGTGTGAATGGAGTCATTACATAATATGCGGCCAATGTCTTTAAATCTAAAGTATAAACCATAAATCTAAACCTAATTTTCATTTGTGAATGTACCTTAAATTCAAATCATAAAGCTAAATATTGCAAGGTTCGAACTTTAGGTTTATGATTTGGTTTGACGTCACAAACTTCACCAATAAGAACGAGTCTGAAATGATATAGATATATACACCCATCTTTATTTAATAATCACTTGGTGGATTCGGCTTTTTAAACAAATGCGAGAAGAACATTGCGACGGTCATAACTTAATTGCTGAAATATAACCACTAATGCCAAGCGAATGACAGTTTCACGGCGCACATGTGTCTTGTTGAGTACTGCTCTAACTATATTTTAATCTTGTTTTTGAAGCATTTACACAGATGTCTGTACATATCAAAACTAATTTTCAGGTAATTTAAACTTACATTTATGAATGACTTACTTAAACCTAAACAAAAACCATAAACTTAATTTTCATTTGTGAATGCACCTTTCAAGTCTGGCTGTATTCGAATGATATACTTATTATTAATTTAATTTTTGTGTACTGTAACAATCTTGTTAATAACACATATGCTACCAGTTTTTCTTTTTTCTGAAACTTTTTAAAGCCACCCCTGGTGCCTTCGCGTCGTTCGCCATGGATTTATAGTCTAGCAAACTGATTATTTATTACATCGCGATGATTATCCCAACTTGTGGCTTTAAATTACGTTAGTAATGGATTTTTTCGGGTGTTTAGACTTTAGAGTCGGTGGATTCAAGGTTAAAGATAAGCCGCTGCTACCCACCCAGTGGCTTGAGCGGTTTTTCATTCTCTTTAGTTATCATAAGTGAAAAAACGCTAAATTGAATTTTGAAATCGGAGACAGTAGTTTTTGAGATATTGGAAACGGGGCTTTTAAAAATGATTTATTAATAGACGAATGTACAATCATATGGTGTTAAGTAAGAGATAAAAAAGTGAATATGAATTATTGTCCATTAAGATTTATTCAAAAAAATAATTGTATATTCGTTTAAAGTATTTTTATTTTTCTACCATATGTTTAAAAGTGAGTTACTTTTCCATAATTATACAACAAGAGATTCAAAAATAATCAAATAAACAGTTCAGGTATGCTAAAAATGAAAAAGCAGAAGACTCACGTCATCAACCTGAAAAAAACCTTATAAAATGAAATATAACTTGTAGAAATTATTGGGTGTTAAATTTTTTAAAAAAGAAAAAATAAAAAATACTAGTATTAAGAAATGTATATATTAATGATTTTTTTTATTCATGAGTCAATCCTTATTCCTTTTAGGGAATATAAAATTATTTGAAATAATTGTAGTTGATTTTCGTATCATAACGATAGCACTACTGAGAATGTCCATGTTTAGATTGAATTTAAAATCGATCAAATATCGATTCTGTCCCTGTCACTTCATTGTCAGTGATGGTCAACTCATCTCATCCAGGCACGAGTGACTTGAATTAATATAAATAATTGTAAATATCAAAGTAATTATGTATTTGTTTTGTAAAAGAATATATAGAGCTGCCAATTTGCTGTCAATAAAATATATCAATATATCGTTCTAGTTTATCTACCTATTGTACTAATTACAATAGATTCTTCTGAGTTAAGTATTTGTGAGCTGTGTCTTGTGCTACAGAATTACTGCAGTGCCCAATTATCGAATAGGCTGACTGGATTGAAGCCTAGGGAGCACAGATTTTTGGGGCACACAATTTTCTCATTTTTTAATAGTTTTTGAGGAGCTTTGATTTGGTTATGGCTAAGACGACCTACCAGGCCCTAAGTATTATTGGTTTGTTTTAAAAAGTATTACACGATAATTCATCCGAATGAATTGTATACAGTAAGTTATGCAACACGCATTGCATTTTCTAGAATAAATTAGTACCCTAAGTAAACGTAGTAATAAGTGACGTCATTATCTAGTAATATTTATTGATGACGTGCGTCTTCTGCTTGTTCATTTTTAGTATAACCCATGTATATTCAGATGTTTTTCACACACACACACAACCACACACACACACACACACACACACACACACACACACACACACACACACACACACACACACACATACACACACACATACACACATACACACACACACACACACACACACACACACACACACACACACACACATACACACACATACACACCTACACACATACACACATACACACATACACACACACACACATACACACATACACACATACACACATACACACACACACACACACACACACACACACACACACACATACATACATACATACACACCTACACACATACACACACACACACACACACACACACATACACATACACACACACACACACACACACACACGCATCGTAAAAATAGTAAAATCGTATTCTAGGGACCCTAAAACGTGCTTATTCATCAAAAACACCACCGAATCTTTTGACCAAAGACACCTTCCTTACCTAAAGGTGACGGACGGTAAATATATTAACCATATGCCTTATTCTAAATAATTCTAGCGTGACCTTATTTGTTTTTAGACTCTATGTGATCTGTATAGTCAAGCAATGATGAGTATGGTTTCTACTTGGATGGATAGCCGCCTAAAATCACCGTGTCTGCATGCGATCGTAACATTTATACAATTATTTCAATTAATATTTATATAATAATAACATATGTGGTATATTTGTCGTTAAATAAATAAATAAATAATATCATGATATATTTATTTTAAAATTAATCTATTTTAATGGCCCATTACATTTTGCGTAGTGAAAGGTGGTAAAATAAATTTTATACAAAGCAAAATTACCGTGCAACGCTGTCACTTTTTGCTATAATGTTGGCACATATCGTTTGGCTTTTTAACAACTTGACACCTCTACAACACATGGTCGATTTTATGTCAAACTAATGACGTATTTTCAAACTTATAAATAAATAAACGGTAATATTTGAAATGTTTCAGCGTATGACATGATGAAAATAAAACATTTCACCAATCAAAATTTGAAGACATTAATATGACGAATATTTTCGCAAACTACATTTTTGCCATTTTCAGATTTTTGGTTATGCAAACTCGACTAATAAAATTAATACTATGAAAACTGGTAAACTTATGTAATTTTGTCCGCAAATCGAATGGCGAACATCCAAAAATATAAAACTCCTCATCTTTTTACCTTCCGTCACCTTTAAGTAAGGAAGGTATTGTCTTTGGTCAAAAAATTCGGTGGTGAGTTTTTAATGAATAAGCACGTTTTAAAGTCCCTAGAATATGATTTTAGTATTTCTACGAAGATGTCTGTGTGTGTATGTGTGTGTGTGTGTGTGTGTGTGTGTATGTGTGTGTGTGTGTGTGTGTGTGTGTGAGTGTGTGTGTGTGTGTGTGTGTGTGTGTGTGTAACAAAACTTTCGTCTACTACAATTCCAAAAATTATAATTCTTTCGGATTCCAATTCGTTACATCCATATGAAGAGCTGATTAGATTTTGGTTATAATTGATCGACCGGAAATACCCTCATTTGAAGATTTTAACAGTTTTTCTTGAAAAAGCGATGTCAAGTATCATTTTTTCACATTTAATGTTATTATAATTATTAAAGAACATTGTATTCTCTACGCGATTTGACTGCATTTTATACTTCATATTAAATGGATATAGAGCTATAAAATTATAAAGAAATTAAATTTCATAAATTAGCCAGCTATGCTAGAAACAACTATTATATTAAGAAAATTTGCATTGAAAGATGTCAGTGTCAAGTGCAATTGACATTCGTATTATATTTGTGTTGCCGACCCAGGTGGAGTAGCGGTAGCGCTATCGCTTCACGCTCCAAGGGTCCCGGGTTCGAATCCCGGATAAGGCATGGTTGTTGTGTGTGTCTTTCATCACCCCATCTTCATCAACCCAAGTTATAGAACATCGATGTTATAAAAATATAAGTGAAAAATTGACTCACCGCCATATAATCATGAATTGTAATAAGTTGTACAAAAACTTTAAATACAATAAAGAATTATTATATTATTATTATATATTATATTATATTTGTGTTATAATTTTACTCGAAATATAGGATCTTTTTGCTCGAAACTTTCTGTATGGAATTTGTATAAAATACATATAACTGTCGAAAGGTAATGTACAAACAAGAACTTTAAAATCTTTTGCAAGGAACTTTTTGTATGGATTTTATAGATATACGCAATTACGAAAATTCTACCGGTAGATACCGCATCTACCGACTGTTTTCGTAAACACGAGTGGTAAAAAGTTACCGTGTTCGAAAATTGTTCAATATCTACCAGATCCTTCTACCGGATTCATGAAGAATCTAATCTCAAAAAAAGGCAGTGATGCAAAGCGAAGCGCGCGCGTTAAAAGTGGAAATGTGTTCAAAATAGGACTCTGCTCAGTTTGTTAACTACGTCAAATTTCTAACCTGTTTCAAATTTTTTCATAGGTTATGGATCTACCCTGTTTACCACTTGCGTTCTTAAAATATCGATTCTGGTAGCTATAACCCGATAAAAAGCTGTTTACCGGTAACAATTCACCGGTAGAAGTTTTGTAAATACCTCATATAACTGACGGAAGGTAATGTGCTGGCCACATCAGATTTTTTCGATATTGATAACAACTCTTCTCGCCTTCTTCTTTCTTTGCTTCCTGTTTACAATGCCATCTGTCGGACAATGCATTCGAACAGTTGGCCGTGAAATATGCGTCCCGCCCCTGTCACACTGTTTGGGGGTAGTGTGCACCCCCTACGGTGCCCGACTACTGGTTTAGAATTGATTTTTTTGTTAATGATGTACTGGGATGTGTGTAATCGGTATGTTCTTTTTCATCTCAGTCAATTCAAGTTTTTTCAACTGTTATACAGGAATTTGAGAGGGGTAGATTGAAACTTTTTTACGTTGGGGTAGGCCAGGGTAGGTGCTGTCAAAAGCAGATGCTAATTATTTTAATGATTGTAATTTTGAACTATGTATTTAAATCTCACACTCAACTACTATTATTAGAAAATACTGTACGAGTTTCTTGGAGGGCGCTATAAGCTGTATACCGGGTGTCCAAACCATCAAAGCAATCCTTGGCATATAGGCCTTTAATAATGTAAAGCACCCTCAGTTTTTTTTGAAAAAACGATGTTAAATATCATTTTTTCACATTTAATGTTATTATTTGACTGCTTTTTATATTTCATATTAAATGGATATACAGAGAATTTATTTTAACGTGCAACATATGGTCAATCACTTCCATGGTTACACACTATATTGTCAAAAAATGACAGCAATGTAATATTTGTCCATTTTAAAATGCAACATACAAAAATTTGTAGTTATGTATTATCAATACTAATTTCCAATAAATTAGCCTACATACTATTAACAAAAAATCAAAATTTTAATATAGCACATCTTAACAAACTTTGTCTTACAAAAATTCATAATTTTATTGTAATAAATGTTCGAAAATACCTCCATTCACACTGAGGCAATATCCTATTTGCCTGTAGAAAGAATTGACACCATTTGTGATGTGTTCTGGAGGTATCTCCTGTGCTGCAATACTATTTATAATGTTGCATTTTAAAATGAACAAATATTACATTGCTGTCATTTTTTGACAGTAGTGTGTAACCATGGAAGTGATAAACCAAATGTTGCATTTTAAAATAAATTCTCTGTAGAGTTAAATCTGATGTGACCAGCACATTACCTTCCGTCAGTTCTATGTATTTTATACAAATTCCATACAGATAGTTTCTTGCGAAAGGTTCTATATATCCAGTACATTACCTTCTCTCAGTTATATATATATATATATATATATATATATATATATATATATATATATATATATATTTTGTACAAATTCCATACAGAAAGTTTCTTAGAATTGATTCTATATTTGCAGTAAAATTATCGCACTTGACATTGACAACTGTTTGTCAGAATTTTTTAAATTATATTAGCTGTTTCCAATGGTATTGCATAGCTGGATGCTTTATGAAATTTAATTTCTCTATAATTTTTTAATTCAATGTCCATCGAATATGAAGTATAAAATGTAATCAAAGCGTATAGAAAATAAAATATTATTTAGTATTTATAATAACATTAAATGTGAAAAAATGATATTTAACAGTGTTTTTTCAAGAAAAACTGTTAAAATCTTCAAATGAGGATACTTTCGGTCGACCAATTATAAGAGGAATACAAAGGATTATAATTTTTAGAATTGTGGTTTTGGAGTTATCGTCGGAGAAAAAATCGTCACACACATACACACAGCCATACAGACATCATCGAAAAAGTAGTAAAATCGTATTCTAGGGACTCAAAAACGTGTTTATTCATTAAAAACTCACCATCGAATATTTTGACCAAAAACAATACCTTCCTTACCTAAAGATATAACGGAAGGCAAAAATTATAAAGAAATTAAATTTCATAAAGCAGCCAGCTATTACTTTGGAAACAGCTACTATATTAAGAAAATAGTGATTGAAAGATGTATTGTAATGTGCAATTGACATAGTATGTTTGTGTTACAATTTTACTGAAAATATAGGATATTTTGCTAGTAACTTTCTGCCAGGAATTTGTATAAAATACATATAACTGCCCGAAGGCATTGTACAAGAAATAGTATCTTTTGCAAAGAACTTTATGAAAAGTGTCTAGCAGAAAATTAAGCTATGATATTAAACAAGATAATAGTACATTACCTCCTGAACGTTATTGGAACCTTGGTTAGCTTGGTATATTTCTCTAAAAACAACAACAAAAACCTATACCTAACAAAAAAAAAAAAGAAAAACTCGCCCTTAGTTCACCAAGAATGAATTTTGTTGTGAGATAATGTTAAAATGAATTTAAAGAAATTGCGTAAACCCTACCTATACTATTATTCACGAAAGATGACTATTTAAGGTCATTTGTTCAACTGTAATTACACAAGAGCTTTTTATTTTGCCGGATAAATTTCTGTTGGTCACGAAACCTTGTTACCTTGCAATTTGACAAGAAAACTATTTTAATAAAATCACGACACCGTAGGTGGAGTGATTTTATTTTTTAAACAGTTTTCGAGTCAAATTGCTGTCAGGTTACAAGGTTGAGTTGTCAAACAGAAATTTATCCGGAGAAAATAAAATGCTAGAGTGTAATTCAGCGAGATAATTTAACGACATTTTATTTATGAAAAAGTTTATTTAAACGTGCAATTAGTGAAAGTACAATTATTATATATCATTTTATTTGACATGTTTTCTTCACGAAGATTTGTTACTTCATTAGTCACAGTAGAAGATTTAGAAATATTATTTGTTCTTAGATTTGTAATTAAATTTTCATGATGTTCACAGTCCAATTGAAGATAAGGTTTTATTGAAGTGGAATTGGAATGACCTGTTATTTTAATAATTTGTTGATCGCTTACTCCTGCTTTTGCTAACGAAGACACTGTGCTGGCGCGATTTGAATGATTCGTTATCTTATTATTCTGAATATCAATTCCTATTTTATTAGCCGCATTTTTAGTCCACTTAGATAATAAATTTACTCCCAATGGTACGTTTTTGTACCAGCCTTTCGAATTTTTATATTTCCAAAATGGATTAGGAGTCAAAAATAGTCGTTCTGATGTTATATTTTTGGATCGTTTATTTATAAGTAATCTAAACAATCTTACTGGGCAGATTGTGTCATCTTCATTATTTTTTGTTGGCCACTTACTGTCAATTTATTTGCACCTCCTTGTGCAGTTTTCGAAAATATTGGGTTGTATTCTATTCTATCCGTAAACATTCCATCAATTGCTTTTTCTTCTTTAAAATAATATGCAACTAGCAGCTTCTCCTCCTCTCCAAGCCAGCTCATAAGAAGCTATATGAAAAAACTTTTTTTGCAAACCTTCAGGTTCATTTTCATCCCAAAGTTTAGCCATTTTGATTATTTGTGCTTTATTTACAGCTGTCGAACTAATCTTTCTTTTCTCAGGAATACTTTGGAGTTCTTTTCTTTTAGCGTTTCTAGCATCGCGTGCTTCTTTAAAAATAATATCCGTAAAGGGATCAAATTTTATGTTGAATTCCTGAAAATATTTCTCCTGTAGCATTTTGGCCGTTGAATTCCATATTGTCTTCACTACATATTCTTTATAATTTTCTCCATTAATCTTTCGCATATTGTAAGCCCAATCTAGCAAAATATTTGATATTTTACATACCGTTGTACCTCGTTCTAATACATAATTTCGGCTTTCACAAAATGTCATAAATTGGCGCCAGATACATGATTTATTGTTTTTTGTGTTTATAGGCACACTATTTATAATATTTTCTTTTATACTTTCTTCGGAAATATTCCCAAATCTGTTCATTTTGCACTAGAAGCAAGGACAAAAAATGTAAATGACATTAATGTAGTTAGTGTTTTGAACTGGTTGCTAGGAGAAAGGTAAATAACGTTTTATCACTTGCAAAAAGTTACCTTCCTGTTTATCCGCTGTCAAAACGATAAAATTGTTTTTTCTTTATGGCTTACTTTATATTGAAGTTAAATTATCGAAGAAAGAATACAAATCACTTTATAGCAGTAGCATAGCAACATTTTGTATTAGGAAGAGAAAGAATATTTGACCTATGTCTATTTAATTTATGTGGAGTGACAGATATACGTAAATAGTGGCATTACTTTCTAACACACTATAAATAATAATGACGTATGTCGTAGAATTACAGATACCTACTTATCTACTACACTGCCCTCTGTGCTGATATTTACCCAGTGGCGTTGACGTTTAAATCAAATTATTATTCCTTAGTTTATAAGTTAAGTCTATGTTTTTGAATTTTGCAAAAACATAAGTGAAGAACATAAATCTTTCAGAAAGGCATTATTTAGAAAGAAACATAATTTTTAAATGAATTACTCTTATCTTTTTCAATTAAGTTATCTGCAAGTAATATTATATCAGACGGCACACAAAAGACCTTGAATAATAGTTTATTCGAAGTCCTGCTATAATTTAATAAATTCGGGAGAGACAAAAAACAACGAAAGTGAATCCAAAATATTAAATTGAACAACAAAAACATTCTTCTCTAAAATTAATTCTCCACTAAACCTTCCCTATAACAACAACCCCTAATATTGTACCATCAAGCTCCGATGCATCCCTAATAAAATCGTAATCGCATAAAATGCGCGTTGGCAATATAGAAGATTATATTCATGCCTCCGCCTCACACGTTGTAGTCTCGGGCATAGCGCGAACTTTGTAATTTATAGAAGATAATTATTATGATTGAGACGAAGACGCGTCAGCCTATTAATTTAATGGATTCTATAATGGAAGGGCCTAATACACAGGCAAGATGTTTGGACAGATGTGGGAATATAGGGAAGAAATACTGATAACCTATGCAAACAAAATACATATTTATAGAGGATTCTGAATCGTGGTATTGTGAATATGTATGTAAATTTTTGTTTAAGTTGTAGGAAGTATTTGCTAATGTATAAAGGGCTTATTGTATCGCGTTTTTGCAAGAAATATAGATCAGATAATATATTATTTATCAAATTCCAAATAGAATAGATTGTAGTAGATGATTGTGGGAAATATCTATATGTATATAAAAATTTAAAAGTACATTGCTCCAAAATTAATAAAAAATCTGATGTGGCGAATACAATACCTCCCGCCATTTATTTTTTAAATTTAAATATAGATACTTACATATTTAGTTATGTAGGAAACTATATTAAGTTCCATTCCGTATAACTGTGGTTCTATTTTCTTTTTAAAACGTTACTATTATTAATTTGAAATGATTAGTTCTTTGACAGTGACATTTATCTGTCACTTACATACACTTGAGATATGTACTGTGTAACCAAGGAGCTGTGTTTGTTTAAAGCGTAGGCTCCGGGATTTAAATTATACATAATTTTATAAATTTATCCATAAAATATATAGAAAAAGTATTAATGCAAACCTGCAGAAAATTTAATAATCTTTAATTTTTATAATAACCCAAATCTGGAAAAAATAACATTTAAATGTATTTTTCTAAAAAAAAAAAACTTTTTGAGTTTCAAGTAGCGCTACTTCAAGAGGTAAGAATATATATATATATATATATATATATATATATATATATATATATATATATATATATATATATATATATATATATATATATATATATATATATATGCTACACTTAAAGAGATAGAATATTTGCGCAATGGAGATCTGCGCATTATAAGAACAAATGGCGAGAGCCATGGTTACCTGCTCCTTTGCTGAGTTCCATGGTATTTGTTTTTCCAAATTTATACGTAAAATGTAAGAAAAATCTTTGATAACTTAAAAAAACTCCTCGAAAAAAGTCACAAAAGCTTTTATTGAAGCTAAAATGTCTAACGATGCAAATTTTCACTGGGAATACAGGTGTTGTAGTGACTGCAATATTTTGACGTTTCGTTTGACAGTTGTTGGCGCCATTTTACTTACTATTGGCAGAGATAGAAAGAGATAGCTGTTAGATTGAAAAGGTATACTTGTACTGTTGCTACAAATACACTATTAACCGATTATTCGATTAATCAGTTAACCAATTACAAAGTTTTGTAGAAATTGAAAATTGGTCGTACGGTTAATCGGTTATATCAGATATTTTGATTAATTCGTTAACAGGTTATTTCGTCCATAAAATATACTAATGTTTATTTTTAAATTTTTCAGGAAGAACGATGATCCAAAAGAACTTCATTCGGCTCTTCTGGAAAAGGTAAAAAAATCAAATGAATATTATGATTTATTTTTTCTCTATTTTAATATCATTCCAATAATTGAATACTCCAACTTTTGCGAATAATTTAAAAGTATAATCCATAATACCTCCCTTTAGACGTTATAGACGCGCACATATCTTTTAGGGTTGGTATGAAGTTAAGTCCTAATCCTGATGAATGATTTTCCAAAATATTTACCCATTCGATTTCACTGGCGGTGAGGTTCGCCCTTCACTTTCATCCCTATGTATCATGATTATCTACTTAATAAATTATGCACTTAGTTTGTTTGTTTTACCCTAGACAACATGCATCAGGGTTGATTTCAAATAATGTCATACGCGTACGTAGTTTTTCAACGCAGGTAGTATATGGATGAGTATTTATGTTGTATGTTTATTTTATTTTTTTAATACCTATACACTGATTTTGATGGAGACCTATTATTCGTGCTGTGCACTGTACCGTTCAAATATGCCCTGCGCCAAAAGAATTGGCCTACCTCATATTTATATTTTTACCTTTCGTCACCTTTAGGTAAGGAAGGTATTGTCTTTGGTCAAAAAATTCGATAAGTTTTTTATCAATAAGCACGTTTTAGGGTCCCTAGAATACGATTTTACTATTTTTACGATGATGTCTGTATGTGTATGTGTGCGTATATATATATATATATATATATATATATATATATATATATATATATATATATATACCGGGTGGCGCTCGAAATCTGTTACAAGGTCATTTAACATGGGAAAACCGTTTTTCCTAGCGCGTTGCTCTCCAAATTATTTTAGAAAAAAATTCTACAAATAAAAGTTATAGAACATAAAATTCTGCATTTGAATCAATAAGCAAAATTAATTTCGCATGCTTTGTAACAGTAGAAATTAGGTATGAAAATGTCGAAAATCTACTCAAAAGTAGTGATAGCCATGGAATTAACAAAAAGCTTAATAAACAAACGTGTGCTTATCTGTCATAAAAATTTATTTACATTTTAATTTTTTAATAAAATTATCATAACGTAAAATTCTGAAACAGAATAATAATTTAATTCTTCTATACTGTTCAAATACTTATTTTTCGGGACAAAAAATCACAATATTTGACATTAAACCGTCATATTTGTTTGTCTTTTTTGTTTTAATTTCATGGCTAGCACTATTAAACTGAAATTTTTTTAATTTTCATATTCAATTTCTGGCGTTACTAAACATATGAAATGAATTTTGTTTACTGATTTACATGCACAATTTTATATTCTATAAATTTTATTTGAAGATTTTTTTTCTAAAATAATTTGGGGAGCAACGCGCTAGGAAAAACGGTTTTCCCATGTTAAATGCCTATGTAACGGATTTCGAGCGCCACCCGGTATATATATATATATATATATATATATATATATATATATATATATATATATATATATATATATATATATATGTGTGTGTGTGTGTGTGTGTGTGTGTGTGTGAGAGAGAGAGAGAGAGAGAGAGAGAGAGAGAGTGTGTAACAAAAATTTCGTCTGCGATAACTAATAATACAATTTCAAAAATTATAATTCTTTCAAATTCTTCTACAATTGGTCAATCGGAAGTACCCTTATTTGAAGATTTTAACAGTTTTTCTTGAACAAACTATGTTAGATATCATTTTTTCATATTTAATGTTATTAAAAATATTAAAGAACACATTGTATTCTCTATACAATTGACCCCTGTGGTGCTTTCTCCACGCCAGCAATGAGTGCCCGTGAGGTGACGCCTGGTAAGCGCCCACATGGTGAAAATATATTATCTTTACCGATATCTGTGTACAAACCAGATTGGCACACCCAGCAATGGGTAATAAGCCGTGATGATATATTTTTTATTTTGTATTCTCTATATGATTTGACTGCATTTTATACTTAATATTAAATGGATATAGAGTTAAAAATTCTGATGTGGCCAGCACATTACCTTCCGTCAGTTCTATGTATTTTGTGTAAATGTCATACAGAAAATTCCTTGCAAAATATTTCTATTTCTTGTACATTACCTTAAGGCAGTTGTATGTGTGTTATACAAATTCCACACAGAAAGTTTCTAGCAAAAGTTCCTATATTTCCAGTAAAGTTATAACACAAACGTACTGGCAATTGCAATTGACACTGACGTGCTTATTCATCAGAAACTCACAACAGAATTTATTGACCAAAGACAATACCTTCCTAACCTAAAGGCGACGGAAGGTAAAAATTATAAAGAAATTAAATTTCATAAAGTAGCCAGCTATGGAAACAGCTACTATATTAATGGTTCGTACCACGGGCACGGTTTTAACTAAAACGCTGTTTTAAGAAATGTCAAATTCAAATATCAATATTTAATTTCGCCCTTATTTATAAAGAACTATTTAAAAAAAATATGTGTTTAATTACAAATCATCTTCTGCTTTCAAATCATATTTTGATAAATTTGATATTATTTATTATTAAATAATAAAATTTGACATTTCTTAAAACAGCGTTTTAGTTAAACCGTGCTCGTGGTACGAATCATTGTGTTCGTATTATAATTTTACTGGAAATAGGTATAAGATATTTTGCTAGAAATTTTCTGTATGGAATTTGTATAAAATACATACAAATGCCGGAATGTAATGTACAAGAAATAGAATCTTCTGCAAGGAACTTTCTGTATGAAATTTGTACAAAATACATAGAACTGACGGAAGGTAATGTGCTGGCCACATCAGATTTTTTCGTATAAAATTACTAAATTTAATGCCCGATTTTGTTTCTCTCACTTATTTATTTATTACTTGTTAACGCCTTAGACTTTGCCCTGATGAACCTGTAAGTGGCAGCGAAACGTTGGCTTCAGACTAAACAATAAAAATTTAGACTGCAATCCTGCTAATATTTCATCCTATCATTAAATGTATAGTTGCCTTGTAAGGATGTAGGCTAATTCTTTTCGCGCAGGGCTTATGGGCACAATATTATATACCTATCTAAATATTTAATTCCTTAATATACCTTTATCTAACAATTCATGTCCAATTGTCCCTAAACTGATTTGGCAAAATAACCTTCATCCCACAATTATTATGCCATAAAATCAGCGAAAAGTATTTTTCCAACGTGACCATTTTGATTTGGGTAATACATTTAATATGTAAAAGGCATAAAACATCCCCGTGGTCTGTGTTTTCTCGCTGAATTCGTCTCTTCGTCTCGTTTCGTCTGTCTCTGTATTCGAAATTTAATCCGATTTTGACGATGACGAGGAAATTTTATGATTCCCACTTCGGAGAATCTGGTCACGTACTGTACCCATCCTCGACAAGAAATTGACGAAGACGAACCAATAAATATTTATAAAATTTATAAATTTTTACTCCAAGGATTCTAGATTAAAACTTTTTTAATATGGTGATGAATATTCCTAAGAATTTAAAATTTTAAACAATATTCAGTGGAGATTAATTTGTTTGCGTTTTAAAAATATCAAGGACAATACAAAAACTTCCAAATACTAATAGAATACAACGGACTTAGGCCAATCAAATTAGATACCCTACTATATTTTTTTTAACTTTATTATTTAAGTTTAAATATGTATTCCTCGACTGGATCAAAGTAATACTGGGAAAACTTGGAAAAAACAGTCTGATGAAAAGGTTTGAAAATTGTTTTATTACATAGCCGACGTTACGGCACCAAATATGCCTTCTTCAGGAAAATGTAAACTTACTAAATTGATTTTTTTTAAATGTTGAATTACAAAAGTATATTGTCAAAATTATTTTTAGAAAAATGTAAACCACACAGTTCATCTTCAGAAACAAGTCTTGTTTCATATTTGGCAAAGAAAATTTGCCACTCGCCCTATGCGGGCTACGTGGCTAACCTTTTTCTTTCGTGACTAATATGATACATTCCACACTCATATAATAAATAACTACTCTTTTACAAGAGTTTTGAAAATTTGATAAAGGTAAGTTTAGTTAAATCGTCTTATTTTGGGCCTAGGAATCTGTAGTTAACCATGTCCCCTTATTTCCAAAACACTCTGTATGTCTTGCAAGGTTCGTTTTACTGTTTACTGTATACAGTAGATTTTTACGGAGATGTTATTTATTGGGCCAAAAGTAAAGGATCTCAGTAGTACATAAATTTGAACTATAAGATGACCCTTTAAATGCCGGTCAAACAGTTTTTGTAAGTTTTAAACATATTTATGTCTCACGAAAGTATTATAAACTATTTATTGCTAAGATACGTTGTATATAACACATCTATAACAACCGGGGCATTATATGAAGGCATAATAGTTCATTATGCCCTCATTATAATCCGATCATCCTTTATGGACTTTAAATTAGAAATAATATGAATGGTATATAATGAAAATTATTTTCTTTTTAATTATTATTCATTACAATAATAATAAGGAATGATTACAACATTAAGGGCCGGTACTTTTGCTTCTGATTAAGTGAAAATAACGATTGATTATATTTAAACAACCTTTTTCAGTACTTTTTAAGCCGATTAGTATTTAACATTTGATTAATACCTGTGATGGTTGATTAAATTTAACAGCAACGATTTGATGCTGTAAAATATTTAATCAAACGTTATTTGTAACCTATTATTATTGACAGATAATAATTCATTGCAAAATTATAAATCTTGAGGAATTCAATAATTTATTTATGATGATGAAGATATAATTCCATTCATTTTTAATATAAGATCTTATATAATAAGGAATCGTCCTAATTATTTGCAATTGTACACGGATGAAGAATTTCGGTTTACAAAAAATACAGTAACAAATAAAATTTTACCAAATATAGATCCCTTATTAGCAACTAATGTGAAAAGGTGAAAATTAAAGTTAAATATTAATCTGTGAACAGTTTTGTGACAATAATTATTCATAGAGTTTATGATTTGGATGTTTTATCTCAACTACTTCTATAAATTAATCACATTGTACCAATTTCATTTTTATTTATTTCTGTATTTTGCTGTTCATTATTTCATAGAAACACATCGTCACTGTCTCCAGCATTGGGCAAACCAATTATTCCCAATTGCAATGCGGAATATAATTGTTCTCCGTACCACGAATATTTTATATCTGTTGGTGGGCTACCGCCAGTTCCTTTAAACTGACTTTTTGAAGATGAAATTTTCTTCTTTAAATTCCTTTTTATGTTATCATATTTTATTTTTAAAGAATTCAAATCCCGTTTGACATTTACATTGGAAGAATTAAATGCATATTCTATTCTTTTCCATGCCATAGTTTTATCTTTACCAGTTGCAGTATCTGTTTTTTTTTTATTTTCTATTATCTTTACTTCCTCCATTTTACATTTCATTAAATTCTTTATTTTTGTAGTAGTAAAATTAGTACCCCTATCGCGCGTTTTATCCATTTTACACACAATAATGACACAAACACCAACAAAATTAGCACTTTTTGACATAAACAAATTCAAATTGAACGATAACCTCAAATTTCGCTTACATATTAAAATAATTGTTATGTCTTCTTCTACATCAGAGAAATGATCAAATACATACGTCGGTTATAATTTCAAGTAATTTTAGGGACAATTATATTGTATTGCCAACTGGAGTTAATCAACGATTAGGTAATCATTGGTTAGATTTGTCAAAAGTACTGATTTCTATTTAATCATGGTTAAAAACGAGTGTTTAATTTAACACTTGATTATATAATCAATGTTTTAATCAGAAGCAAAAGTACCGGCCCTTAATACATTAATTGAATACAACAATTAATATAATACGAGAACAGCTTTGAAAGCACAACAGAAAAATCATTTTTAATTTATATTATAATACTTAAAATTGATTATAAAAAGGGCTTTAAGAATAAGAAGCAATTAACTTTCACCACTTATGTAAATAGTAAGAATGTTGAATTGCAGACTGCAATGTTTCGCATTGATTTTTGACTGTTGACGGATCACTAATTTTTTGGGGACGATATTTATCTACATTTGAATTCATTTTTGATATTATTTACCGTCACATGTCATATGTGACACATCCAAGTATAAACTCTCTAAAATGTAATATTCAGAAATAAGTGCATAAGAAATAAAGAACTTGGATCTGTCATGTAAAAACGAACCTCAAAATATACTTACATCTTCTACAGACAAGAAAGGAATAATTAGGGGAACCTTCCTCAAAGTATGCAGAAGCATTCAAAATAATTTCTTTACACCGTTTCGATAAAATATCTTCCGAAACATCAAATTCACCCATTCCATCATCTCCAACGATATAGAATGTTGATGTTTTAAAAATAAATAAATGTTGATATTAAACAAAACAATTAAACAACATCCTTAGCAACGCCAAAGCTTAAACAATATTGTAATCAAAATTATTATAAATGAAAACTTATTTCCCATATTCTAGTGAGACATAAAATCTTGTATGTTATTAGATCATAATGCCCATCGGACGACATCTATCTCTCGTGCCAAAGGCCCTCGGGCTAGATCCTCGTCGTCCTCCTGGCATTATCATCATCATAACGCCCTTGGTACATAAAATACTATTAAAGCAGTCGAACTGAATTTAGCCTAGTTTCGCAATAGTACTAATAGCGGACACACAGACAAAAATGAATGAATAAGTAAAAATCTCGACGGAAGAAATAAAAAACCAATTGACGTGTTTTCTGTTTTGATAATTTAACCTGGATTTTCAAACATGATTTATTGGCCAATTTGTGGTATAGTACAACCCTTTAGTTTATTTTCATGTGATTCTCTGTGAAGCATTCAAGGCAATAAGTGTCAAACCCAAATTGAATCACCACTAAATAGC
The DNA here is from genome assembly GCA_963082715.1 of Harpalus rubripes. Lineage (NCBI taxonomy): Eukaryota > Metazoa > Arthropoda > Insecta > Coleoptera > Carabidae > Harpalus > Harpalus rubripes. The sequence continues at coordinate 4,612,040 of OY720452.1, read as the reverse complement.
CCTGTAAAGATGTCCAACGCTATTGCTTACGGGTGCTAACAGTCTTTAGGTCTGTATCTAAAATAGCTCCCCATATGTTCGCCTACTCCCGCGTGTGTTAATGATGAGGGGCATAGGAATATGGAAAAGTCACGTCTCAACTAAAAGCAAAGACTAGTTCGTCAGAGGAAAAACTAACATAAATTTGTCAAACTTCTGTCTAGACCACCATCTGCTCTCGGCATTAAATATACCATTATAATAAATTGTTTATTATGCACAAACTTCATACATTTAAATATCTAAATCTCCACATTTGCCTAAATGCCTTTCCGATAAGCCGGAAACTTTCAGTAGATATAAAGTTTGTATCTTTTCTGAAAGTATTTTTATAGTAGACGGCAAAAGCGCAAAAATGTTTTGCTTCTCCAGAAATTTCACAAATACCTATAAGGTGTTTGTTTCTTTCGTAATCTTTTCATAAGATCTTTAACCACGCGTAGAAATGAAGAGTTTTCATAATCTGATGAAGTTCTGCAGTTAACTTAGTATACATGTTTATTCAATTCCTATGGTTGAATGCAAACGATTTCGAAGTTTTAAGAATCATCAGGCATGACTATCAGGGTCTAGAGGTTTTAGTTTGGAATAAATGTAAATCTGTCATCTTGTGACATAAGACCTTCGAGCATATACTGACTCAGTATGCTTGAAGCATATGAGACCATCCAATTCACGAATTAAATTATGAACGACACCTTGCTCAGTTTGAATATTTTTGTAAATATTTTTTCCCAGTATGAGAATGGATTACAAACATCTCGCAAATTTCTTTGCATAAATCTTGCCTAAAAAATGTATATAATTATTGGTGAAATAGGTATATATTGTCGTCCCTCTATTTCCAATAAAAGTTTATTTCCTAACACAAAATTTTCAAGAAAAACCATTTACCAACGATTGTTCAATACTAACAACGGGAAAAATGCAGTTTCTGTGGCCTAAAGGTACATTCACAAATGAAAATTAGGTTTATATTTATGGTTTATATTTTATATTTAAAGACTTTGGCCGCATATTATGTAATGACTCCATTCACACTTCAGAATTTATTGTCTCTAAATCCAAATCATATAGCTAAACATTGCAAGGTCCGAACTTTAGGTTTATGATTTAGTTTGACGTCACAAACTTTACCAATGAGAACAAGTCTAAAACGATATAGATATTATACATCCATCTTTATTTAGTATTCAGTTGGTGGATTCGGCTTTTTAAACAAATGCGAGAAGAACAAGGAGACTGCAAAAACTTAATTGCTGAAATTTAACCAATAATGCCAAGCAAATGACAGTTTTACGGCACACGAGTATCTGTTAAGTACTGCTCTACCGATATTTTAAACTTGTTTTTAAGCATTTACATATATGTCTGTACGTATCAAAACTAAATTACAGTTAATTTAAATTTACATATATGAATGACTTAAGGTGCATTCACAAATTAAAATTAGGTTTAGATTTATGGTTTATGCTTTAGATTTATTTACATTTCAGAATTTAGAATCTCTAAATCCAAATCATAAAGCTAAACATTGCAAGGTCCAAACTTTAGGTTTATGATTTAGTTTGACGTCACAAACTTCACCAATGGAAACGAGTCTGAAACGATATAGATATATACATCCATCTTTATTTAGTATTCAGTTGGTGGATTCGGCTTTTTATACAAATGCGAGAAGAACAAGGAGACTACCAAAACTTAATTGCTGAAATTTAATAATGCCAAGCAAATGACAGTTTCACAGCGCACGAGTATCTGTTAAGTACTGCTCTACCGATATTTTAATCTTGTTTTTAAGCATTTACATAGATGTCTGTACGTATCAAAACTAAATTACAGTTAATTTAAACTTACATTTATAAATGACTTAAAGTGCATTCACAAATTAAAATTAGGTTTAGATTTATGGTTTATGCTTTAGATTTAAAGACTTTGGCCGCATATTATGTAATGACTTCATTTACACTTCAGAATTTAGGGTCTCTAAATCCAAATCATAAAGCTAAACATTGCAAGGTCCAAACTTTAGGTTTATGATTTAGTTTGACGTCACAAACTTCACCAATGAGAACGAGTCTGAAATGATATAGATATATACAACCATCTTTATTTAGTATCCACTTGGTGGATTCGGCTTTTTATACAAATGCGAGAAGAACAAGGAGACTGCCAAAACTTAATTGCTGAAATATAACCAATAATGCCAAGCAAATGACAGTTTCACGGCGCACAAGTATCTGTTAAGTACTGCTCTTCCGATATTTTAATCTTGTTTTTGAAGCATTTACATAGGTGTCTGTACATATCAAAACTAAATTACAGTTAATTTATACTTACATTTACGAATGACTTACTTAAACCTAAATAAAAACCATAAACCTAATTTTCATTTGTGAATGCACCTTAAGATACGATGATCCAATTAATCATCGTTTGGTTAAATTCCTTTTCTGGATTAACGTATAGTCATACTCCAAATTTCAGTGACAATAGTTCTAACTAAACCTACCCTACCCATCTTTTCTGAAAAACTTTGAAACTCCTTCTAAACTTATATTGAAAAATCGATGAAATCATGTTCAAATTGATCGAGTATTTAACACCCTCGTACTATCCATCACTGCAAATCTCAAACTTTGAAAAATCAACAGAGGACACGACTGTCGTTCTCGAATACCTGTCAGGGGTTGCAAACCCCGTCCATTGGACAGACAGAGACAACAGCTCTTGTTTGGGGTAGTTCGAGAGAGAAAGCTCGAAGCTCGAAGAGCTTTTAGTGGGGGAAGACAGTTCGGGAAAAGCACGAGCGCACGATTCAGTCTCGTTGCGTCGTTCGAAAAGCGAGGACACGATCACGATCCATCGGCGGTAGGATATTACGAAGTGAATTGGACATGGAGAACTGTCAAACGGAAAAATTAAATAAAACAGTGAACTTTTTTGTGGTTTTTGGTTAGGTTTAACAGTGAAAATGTTTTTATTTTAAACATTATTTATTGATATGAACAGCATATTTTAATTCTGGAAAGTGCGAGTGAAAATGCATCATCCCCTTTGGCCAGTGGTTTTCCTCATCTCCATCGCATATGTGAAAGGTTTGTTTCTATTTGTTTATTGTTGTTTTGTGGTTGCTATACAAGTACGGAAGTTCAATTCAAATGTCAGATAAAATCGAATTACGCCCGGTATTTGTATTGTGTGTTTTATCAAGCTGTTTACACATGTTTTGTACAATATTTGACCTGGGTAAATTTTATTGGTTTATAAATAAAACAGAAAATACTTTGAACCGAAATACAATTTTTCGGAAGATTATATTATCAGAAATTTAACAAACAATAGGTTAATAATAATTGAAATATGTTTGTGTATCGGACGATGATTTGTTTATGTTTTAAATGTTTTCTGTGGTCATTATTTACTATGTTTAACACTCTATTTTTTTTTTTTTTAGTATTGCATGGTTTTTACAATGAGTTATTTTAATCTCAAAACAGGTTGTTTAGAAGATAAATTTATATTTTTTATTTTAATTAAATATTTATAATGTTTTAAATTAAATTGTAACTATTTCAAAACATTATTAATGAAATGACATGTTTTAAACTTACTACCAGCAGGAGATCTTTAGCAAAAGTTGAAGCTGAAAACCTGAAAACTTGCTATTTAATGCTAGGTAAAAATTAGGTACATTTCCTGTAAAATTCTCTATCACCCCTATTCTGTAAAAAAGTTGCTAGGTCTTAGCAACATAGGTAAATAAATTAGCAGTATAAACAAATGTAAATCCTGTCATTTTCATACTTTCTTCAGTCTTTGCTATTATTTATTTTTTTATAATAATGTTGTTAAGAGTTAGCAACTGGGTGAGTGAATGTTAAACTTTGATATATACAGGATGGTGTCTTGGACGACGCAGCATAGGGCTGTAAATGGTAAAATATTATGGGCGGTTATTTGCTCCCCTAATTATTTTAGAGCAAAATTGTATTTGGGTTTTCGCTACAGAAAAAAATATTGCATCCGAATATGCTATTGTTTATAATTTTTCAATTTCCGGAACCGTAAAAATAATCGAAAAGAATAACATTTTTGCAAAAGTCATTGATGCCATGGAACAAAAATTTAAACAAAAACGCAAACATCTGTCATAGATTCTTGACGTTTAAACTTATTTTCAAAATGAGGAAAATGAAAACATTTTTATTGTGGTTCATGACAACAATGTAATAGTTGAGGACAAAAATGTAGTTTGACGAGAACGAAATTTAAGATTTCTTTAAGATTTAAACGTAAAGAATCTATGACAGATGTTTGCGCTTTTGTTTAAATTTTTGTTCCATGGCATCAACGATATTTGCAAAAATGTTACTAGTATTATTGTTTCAACTATTTTTACGGTTTCGAAAATTATAAATTATAAACAATAGCAAATTCGGATGCAATATTTTTACTGTAACAAAAATCTCAATACAATTTTGCTATAAAATAATTAGGGGAGCAAATAACTGCACATTAAGATTTTATCATTGAAATCCCTATGCTGCGTCGTCCAAGTCACCAAGAATATGAAAGTAGCAGATAATATTTTTTATGAATTTTTTTTTACTGATTCAAGTAAACTATTATTTCCAGTTGTCCAATTTTTTTCAAAAACTAATAAGTTCCTTTCATTGGTGTAAATATTAGGAACCCTGTTTTCAAACTATGAGGAGTAAATTCTGGAGCCATATTTTCTTTACACAAAATACTACAAATATATTTATTTTCAATTCAGCAATAACAACCTTAGCCCATTTTTTGAATAATCAAAGAAATAACTTTCTAGCTTTCTTATTTTTACAGATTCTGCAACTTAATTTACCTCAGGATCACATTTAAATATTAGAAAATTATATAATGAATTACATAATAATTAGATATTTTTATAGGACTTTTTGGTATAAACGCTCGAACTTTAAAATATAATAACCCGTGACAAAAATACTTTTTTGTCAACCGGACGCGAAATAAGCATTTCGCAGCCACAATACAGGCCGTGAAATTAAATTTCGCAACCGTTGTTCTGGTAACGGCCGCGAAATTCATTTCGCGGACGTTGTCATGGTAGCGGCCGCGAAATTAGGTAAATAATCACTTTGACACTTGAGAATTGCATGATTTTGTTTATCAAATGTTAATCCCATAGCCACCTTGAAAGCTAACTTTCTATTTACATTGAAACTTTAAAATTAATAAAATTTGTAATTACATATTTTTTACGTTTGTACAAAAAATATTGTGTACACCTTGTCCGCGAAATCCTATAGCGCCCTCGAGATTGTCTTGCCTTGCCTACAAATAACTATTTGCGAGAAACAGTTTTACCAAATTATTTGGTATGCTTGAAAGTACATGTCCATGTATGTAACCCATATTTACAATGTTTGAATTGTGGTTGTCTCTTGCCAAGAGCTTTACATTTACATAGATTACATACCTATTCAAAAATAATATTAATAATGCTTAACAAAATCTTTCCGAAAAGACATGATGTGTGAAGATCAATTTCATTACCAGAATCTCATCATCGGTTGCACTACTCGTCTCCAAAAATCAGCTCCATTATCGACTTCCAAAGGAATAGTCTTGAAATCGAGTATTCACCATTAGCTCCATTACTTGTTTAGAGTTCTATAAATGATTTGATTTATTCATTATGAATGAAACATATTACGTCCAGATATTATTTAACCTTTCAACTGGTACCAATTACACAAATCGATTTGTACTTGAATTTCAGCCTCTTAAGAAACCACTTCCAAACATTTAATACCGTAAATTTAATATCCACATCCCCAATTTTAAAATCATCTCTGGTGGAATTGAATTACCTTGCTGTAGGTAGGTATCCATTTATATCTGTTGATAATTGCTCCCTTAAAATCTCTACCACCATCCTCGTTTCTTCCCGATGTAAATCGAGTTTCCTCGGGACAGGTTAACCGATTAGAGTAATTATAGCGGCAGTCTCATCAAGACGGCGGGTGATCAATTATCAAATTGTTGGTTGGCGGTAAGAAATTTGTCTCCGGCAGTTTAGCCCGACTTGGTGATCTGTCACAGGGTGTCGGCTCTAGTTAGTGGGTGACGCTGGACTTACAACAAATTGAACGATGGCATGACGACACCAACGTAGCAATTGTTGTTGTTTATAAGGAGGCAGATTTTTCTTTTTGTTTATTTGTCAACAATAAGTTCTAATAAATATATTTAATAAATGAATTAAACAGGGCTGGTTGGTGATTTAATAATAACATGTAATAAGACGACCGTAAGCGCAATAACAGATAAATAACTTTTTATAAACTCTTCTAAATTATAGTTTCAATAATCATATTTTAACTTGTTTATCTGTTTAAGTTATAAATGTCAAAATTCAGTTTAGAAATTCATATTGTATTATGATAGTCACGACATTTATTTGTTTATCATTAGTCTAGAAATTATTATGTATACGTGCGTGACTTTGAATGCCCTAGCCTATGCACCCCGTACCCCTAAGATCATCCTGTCCTAAAGATAGCGTTTTGTTGTAGATAGTCGAATTTAGAGAGTCATGGGGTAAACATGGAAGAGTCGAAATTAGTTAGTCGCGGCAGAGGTGTTTTGTTTTGGACATGTAGTGTCTTTTAGTTTTGGGGTGCGTGCCGCCCGCCCGCTGGGTTGCAGAATGTAACATGTTAGGTTTATAACCATGTAAATAAAGTTTGGTTATTAAAACCCAAGTAGTGTCCATGTCCGTAGTGTTCATAAAGTGTAAGTGAAGTGTATGTGTGTTCGTCCTTATCACGAAATCCTTCTCACGAAGTCGTGGACGCCACTCATCCAAGTGTCCACCAGTAAGAGTCAGTGTATCATCATTGCAGTAATCAGCAGTATTATCATCATTCTACTCCAAACCACCCCCCTCCGCTCGTGTTACAAACATTGAAATTGTCATGGGCTGTCGTGGTTTCGTGCCTGAGTGTTTGGTCGCGAATCTGCGGAACCGGGTTCGTTCCCGGGCCAATCTGCTTTGTTCACAGATTTCGGTAATGATAACATATTTGTACCGTGCGGGTGTTTAGCAGGCACTCATTGTTGGCGTTACTCCTGTTACCGACATCTGTGATCAAAGCAGATTGGCACACCAGCAATATGTATGGTAGAGCGCTCCAAACAGTTACATGATCCTCGACACCCAATGTTCGGCCAAGAACCACCTCGGTCACGTCTAAAATCTAGACACAGTTTCCTCTTCAGTGCATCCAATGACAGAGACCAAGACTACAACAAGACGCTTAATGTGGGATGAGACATTAAAGCCAGAAGATAAAGCAATGGGTATCCTTCCAGATGAGAAACTACCACCAGGTAATGATCAGAAATGACCCATTTGGAAATCGTTAAATCGCCTACGAAGTCAAGCAGGAAAATGTGCAGTAAACATGTTCAACTGGGTACCAAGCAGAACCCACTTTATGTTATTGTGGTCAAGAACAAACAATGGCCCACCTGCTCACATGCGTTAACTTAGAAGAGGAATACACGAGAGGAGATCTGGCTAAGGCAACACCAGCTGCTATAAACTGTGCAATATTTTGGATGAATACTATTTAGATAGGCCACTTCTCCGCCAGTTTTTGCGGACGGTTTTTTCTCTGACATGAAGAAGAGAATCTTCGGAGAAAATGCATCCTCTCCGTCCTAGTTAATGCCGGGCGATGCATAAAGCCTATTTCCATAATTTCTAAATTTGACTATTTATATGGTTATAACTACAAGCTCAGCTAACTCACGCCGTGTGGTCCGGATGCGATATTTCGCTACCGAACATCGGTCACTTCAGTATCAAGGATTGAGAAATATTTGTTGTAATGTTTTATATATTTACTGTGTATTAATTATTTATTTTATGCATATGGTTTGGACACGAATAATAATAATAATAATAATAATAATAAAAATAATAATAATAATAATAATAATAATAATAATAATATGTATTTATTTATTGAAATGTCTAATATAGGTAAAATAAAATAGAGAATAAACTGCATTAATAATTTCTTGTGGTTCTTCAGTGTATTCTTGATATTCGATTTTACATAAAAAGACATACAACTCATAATTCTGGAAATGAAATTTAAGACAATTCCACTATGTTTTATAACAAAAGTCTATGTTGGCAAGGTGTGAATCTCAAAAACTACTAATTTCTTAAATTCATTGAATTGTTATACATAGATATCAGTCGAATTTGTCACAAGCTTTTGATTTATATAAATTTGGATATTTGTAAGGTTACTTCTTTCCGTGCAAAAAAAAAAAAAAAATAGTATGTATATGTATACACCTCAAGAAAGAATGCTATTTTGTCCTCGGTGCTCTCTGTCTTCGAGCTGCGCCCTCTTCAGTTTATATTTTTATCAGAGTAAGTTTTAGCCTTAAGTAATGACTGCAGTTAATAGTACATTATGACCATCGTGGTTGTTAAACTATAATGGTAAAGAACAAAGCAATACATATTTATAATTAGAAAAACACTAGCCATGTTCCACAAGAATTCATCATCTAAATCAACCTTTCGGTCATTTTTCAGATGCAAGCCGAGCCCAGTTACTAACCACAGATGCGTTTCGCTCTTATTGGAGCTCATCAATGTTGTGTAACTGTCATCTTGATCTCGACCAATATCTGAAAAATGACTAAGAGGTTGATTCAGATGCTGAAATCTTGTGAAACACTGCGAGTGCTTTTCTAATTCTTTATTAGACATTGTTTCCAGAATTGTGATTCAGTTTCAGGATCAAGAACCAGGTAGTTTCATTTCTAAAACCGAATTCCGTGTAGTTTCAGATTTAGAACCGGAATCGGTTTCCAACCTTTGAAAATTATGTTAACAATAACCATCGCTGAATCTCTTTCGAAATTAATGAAAGTTCTGTATCGAGTGTATTGCAACTGCAACTGATGTATACCATTGATGGATTTTTGCGCGGTTTAGGACTTTGCGAGTCTCATATAAAAGTTGTTCGCTGAATACAGATCTGGCCGAGTGTCCTCGTGTTTGAAGAGAGTGAAAGGGTGTTTTAATAAAATCGATATTTCATTTATAAAGGAGAGAATACCCTCAATACACTTCACTGTCCGTAGCCGTACGGTAGGTACGCCCAAAACTCCAATTACATTACCACTTACATTTCATAAAAAAAAATCATAACAACAAGTAATGTATGTAACAAAAGTTTTGAGAAAATTGTACCAACTAAATAAGGTATAATGTAGTTGGCACTATACATATATAAAATCATGCATTTCCCACTTAGGGCCACTTTTACAATTATTAGATAAACCTCGTATAACGCAATGCCAGGTATAAAATTGAAAGTTGTATTTTACAAACCTCGGATAAATCTCAAATAGAATAAACACCAGTATTTCTTATCCCATGGAAATCGGTCGTATAAACCTCGGATAACTTTATCCCTTGTACTTATGGATACCACTTAAACACAAACCATTCATACGTTTGATAGAAGTCAATCAAGTATTTCATCATTACTGTCAGAATAAAAAATATCATTTATATCATCTAACATCGTGAAAAATGCAAATTAGAAGATAGAAATAATAACAATATTGAAGAAAAATAGTCAATATTGTGTCAGTACCAACCTAAAGTGATTTAACGTAATTCTTGGTATAGACCGGTGGTATAGACGGTATGCACAAAAGTAGTCAGCGCCGACAGCGGACAAAAATGACAAAATTGGTTACTCATTGAAAAATAGCAAGGTTATGTTTCATATCAGAATAATTTTGCAATTTCTATTTTATAATATATTTGCAATGAATGCGAATGATAAGACGTTAAATATTATGTGATGCAGTGGTGGATCTAATGAAGTATCAAATTTCATAAATTTCCTAGAAGATTATATGAGGAACAGATGTATAAGAAAATAACTTTTCATCAGATATCTTCTACTAATATGAAAAATTATTTTAGGTATATATATTTTCTTATTGTAAAAGATACTTATCGTATGAATAAAATTTCAACAATGGTCGTCTGATTGCAATAATGAATAATAGAAAAATGTGTTTCTTAAGTTAATATTTGAACAAGATGTAATACAAGAAGCAGAAAATTGTCTTAAAATTGTATAATACTTGCAGTTGTATGAAATAGAAGTCTATTTTTGACATAATTCGTCTATTTATTATAGATTTTATACATGTAATCTTAATGTTAAAGGTAGAAATTCACATTGTTCGTATTTTTCGTGTATTTTCTTTTTCGAGCTAGTGCAACTGATTCCACTTAGAGCCTGGTATATTTTCAATGAAGAATCTTCTTCATTTATTGCGAATATAAAAGAACGATGCTACATCATCAAATTTTCTTCTGTCCAATCATTCGTTTTCCAACTTTTTAATCTTCATTTCCATGTATTGTGCATCTTGTAACATTCAACTAATATTATAAATTATAATATATATTTCAATACGATAAAATGGTTTACTATAATTATACATATTATGTGAAAAATTATATTTTCTGCCACAGTACCTTCGCTGGTATTTTGACTTTTTTGATTGTCACAACACATATATAGCATTTTAAATATTTTCTTTATTCATTTCAATGTACTATGATGTATAATATTCATGCACAATAGCAAAAACTCAAAATAAAATTGCAAATTGTATCACTTTCTCGAAATGTCAAAATTGATTCGGAAACCAAAAATGTCAATGTAGTCGTTAGAGGCGCTGACGCTCAAAATGTGCACATCGCCTATAACTATGTGATAGATAAAAATGCATTGTAAAAGACAGTCTTGTTTATCGAATGTATAATTAGGCCCACTTTTACAATTGATGGATAAACTACGGTATAGTTATCGGAGATCGGAGGTATAACTTTATCCTAGTCGCCTGGCTTGCCTATAGCTTGGGTCGGCCCTGCACTTGCTGTATATCGCTTAGCTTAAATCGCTTATGTCTGTGTTTCATTAAAAAAATTCTTTAGATTTGATGAAGAGTCTAATTTTTGTTATATACGTTATCATTCAACGAATGGTTGTGTTTCTAACGGCCATAGTTCGAATCTGAACATCTGAATTATTTCCAAATCTGCATTATCGACATCTGTCTACAAATCAGATTGACACACCCAGAAATGGGTAATAAACTGTAATGAATTAATGATTTATTTATAATTTATCCTGTCGATATAATTATTCATATTTGGTAAAATGACCGTACAAATTGTTTTAGTTTGGAATTATTCAATTTCAATGTCATCTAGTGCAATTTCCTTCAAATCAATAATTTAAATCAGTTTGATATAATCCGGCAAATTTAATACTGTATCGCTATCACAAACATATGCAACAGCCTAGGCGCATGTATTTTACATTTATTTCATCAATTATACCCCAACAGACAACGCAAAATTATTTTGTTTGTCTACAGACTACGAGTACAGAGTACAGGTTTTCATATACAATATCCCAGCAAAACATGTTTGGAATTATGTCCAAATAGGATGTTTCAACATCATTTACACAGGAATAAAAAATCTGATGTGGCTAGCACATAACCTCTCGCCAGATATTTTACCTGGTTGTACGCATAAAACGAAAATTATTTTTAAGTACAAATACATATATTCATGTCTCACTACAAAATAATTCTCTCATATATTTGCAAAATCTATGGGATATTTTAATATAAATTATGTCAATACATACATTTTCTTTATATTCAATATCCTGAAATTTTCTTTTTCTACTTTCCTTTTCTTTTTCTTTATATTCGTCATTTTTTCGCAAATTCCTTTTTGATTCTTTTTTACGTATATTCTTTTGCGTTGTTGAATTTTTTTTATTTTCATAATCTTCATAATAATGTACAAATATTTTTGACAATGGCATACAAATATTTTTGACAGTGACATTTATGTGTCAATTACAAACATTTGAATTTCTTGCCTTGAAGTAGTTTATTCCGAGATTTTTATCATCAAATTATTTTATATGCATTTCTTTATCTCTAAATCTATAGAAGGTATAATAATGAATTTATATTTACCGAATAAAGAATTTAACATTCTTTAATATAAGTATTTACATAAATTTTCGATAAATAATATTTAGATGATTTTTTTTCTTGTAACTACTACTTCCGATTGTCCAATTGTTACCAAAACTTAATCAACTCTTCCCATTATTATTAAAGAAATCGTGAATCCAACATCCACACACACATACGAACATCATCGTAAAAATGTTATAATCAGATTCTAGGGACCTTAAAACGTGCTTATTCATTAAAATCTGGATATGCGATTTTAGCATGAATTCAATACCTCTCTTAGCGAGAGGTAAAAACTACTTTTAATAGATTTGTAGAAAAAATATATTAAAATTGTTTCATGACAATTTTGTGTAATTTGTAATTTTTTTGTAAAACTGTTTTTCATTCCCAACCCTTTCTCTATAAGTGGCTATATTTATAATCTTCTTGATGTTCTGCCATTCTTATACAACCCTTAAACAAATACCCTAATGTCATAGGGTGCTCTATTCTTTGAAGACTATACAAAGATGTAAATAATAGATGTAATCTAAGAGACTTATGATAATTATCTGGATAAATCTAGAGCATTAAGGGTTGCAGGGGTGAATAGTGTGACTATACACACATGTGACTACCCTTAAATAAGGGAGGTACACGAACATGACGTATTCAAGGCATTAGATGTACAATTTAGAATAATATGGGCAAAGGCGTGATAAAAGTGACAGTCAATTTTAATGAATAGAAATTTAAGTACAGTATCTGGTTGTCTAATTTTACTCCTTTATTGATTTAGTAACATAATATGAATTTCTCTTTTACACTTTCCTTTCACCCTTGCCGTAAGTCCTACACGTGTATCTGTTGTTTTTTCCACGCTGGATCTCTTGAAACAAATGAGTGGTTGTGTCATCGTTACTCCTATGTTTAGTTAGGACACTCGCAAGAGGAGGGGGAGGATTGGTACACATATACAGCAGTGTAAAGAAGAACACCCCAGATGAGAATTTTTAATTCGTTCATTTGTTTTTGCAGTTCAACAAACTTTAAAGGAAAAGTGATATTTTTTACAGGGAGATTTGTCGGGGAGATGAGAAAATAGAGCCCTCTTTCCAAAAATAAATTGCTGAACAAAACAAAAACAGCTATTTGTCTATTTGAATTATTTTTGTTACAAATTAAATATAACACTGTTTATAACGCTATTAAGAAATATTTGTTTGATTTTAATTTAAACTCAGGTGTTTTTCATACATAGCCTACTGAAAATTGTCTATACAAAAATCAAATTTATTTAAACTTCAATTGAATTTTTCTCAATATTACCTCCCGCTACCCTTAGTAAAAGACGTATAGGGATCGTGCTAAGAATCGCATACGGAGATTTTGGTAAATGACCACGTTTTAAGGTCCCTAGAATCCAATTTTAACATTTTCACGATGATGTGTGTGGATCCTTGACTCTAACTCAAATACTGTCTTTCAGAAAATTTTGAAACCTTCTATTTATACGTTATTATAAAGTGGAAGGATGCCATTAGATTTTGGTGTATATCGGATAACCGAGAATGGCACTTTACTAGAAGCTCAAAATAGTTTTTCTTCGAAAATACCTTTAAATGTTATTTTTTCGAGATTAATGTTATTATAAAAATTAAAGATTATTAAATTTTCTACAGATTTGCATTAATACTTTTCCTATATATTTTATGGATAAATTATAAAATTATCTATAAATTTAATCCCGGAGCCTACGCTTTAAACAAGCAAAACTCCTTGGTTACACAATTCATATCTTAAATGTATGTAACTGACAGATAAATGTCATTGTCAAAGAACTAATCAGTTAAAATTAATAACAGTAATGTTTTAAAACGAAAATAGTAAATAGAACCCTAGTTATATGGAATGGATCTTACTACAGTTTCCGCAATAACTAAATATGTAAGTATGTATATTTAAATTAATAAAAATTAAATAGCGGGAGGTTTGGTGTTGGCCACATCAGATGAGGATGGTATGATTTAAAAAAAGGGGTCGAAATTTTTAAATAATTAAAAATTCTGAAAATTTGTATTTAAGTAGTTTGAAGGGAGTAGATTAAAGATTTTAAAACCACAGGTCGATATCTCTTTTCGTGTCCGAGATATTCGTCCTGAAATCTTTGCTCAAAAATGCCCATTTTTGGGTCATATCCCAAAAATGGTCAATTATACACCGCTGGCGATATCACCATTAGATTCTACGAGCAAATTTACATAAGCATACCAATTTTCATAATTTTTGAACAACTATTACAATCTCCAGAAGGAAAAGACTGAAAATAGCCAAAAATCGCAAAAAATCTAAGGTGTACGTACCCCTTGCTATTTTTTCAGTTTTTGGCAATTTTAAGGAATGTTTAATAATTATTGTATCCGTTGGAATATTTTGATGAAAATTGGTATACTTATGTGTTTTGGTACGAGGAATTTACTGGTGAGGTCGTTGAAGGTGTACCGCACACCCATTTTTGGATATGAGAATGGTGTGGTTTAAAAAAGGGTGGAAATTTTTAAAAAATTAAAAATTCTGAAAATTTGTTTTTAAGTAGTTTGAAGGGTGTAGATTTAAGATTTTAAAACCACAGGACGATATCTCTTTTCGTATCCGAGATATTCGTCCTCAAAACTTTGCTCAAAAATGCTCATTTTTGGGTCATATCCCAAAAATGGTCAATTATACACCGCTGGCGATATCACCATTAGATTCTACGAGCAAATTTACATACGCATACCAATTTTCATAATTTTTGAACAACTATTACAATCTCCAGAAGGAAAAAACTGAAAATGGCCAAAAATCGCAAAAAATCTAAGATGTACCCCTTGCTATTTTTTCAGTTTTTGGCAATTTTAAGGAAGGTTTAATAATTAATGTATCCGTTGGAATATTTTGATGAAAATTGGTATACTTATGTGTTTTGGTACGAGGAATTTACTGGTGAGGTCGTTGAAGGTGTACCGCACACCCATTTTTGGGTATGAGGGTGGTGTGGTTTAAAAAAGGGTCGAAATTTAAAAAAAATTAAAAATTCTGAAAATTTGTATTTAAGTAGTTTGAAGGGTGTAGATTTAAGGTTTTAAAACCACAGGTCGATATCTCTATTCTTTTTCGAGATATTCCATATTTTTTACAAAAAAGTGAATACACCCTTTCTCTTGGTTATTATTGCTGATACACATATTGATTATTGAATTGTGTGATTATTGTAATTATGGAACTAATATTTATTAAAACAGGTGAAATTTTTAACTAACGTTCCGCGTGAATCAAATCTAAAATCTTCTTCTTCAAAATCACTCATTTGAGTATATACCATATAAATTTGTAACGCGTATTCATTAACACCTTGTATAATCCATAACTGAACACATATTAAACGCCACTCAAACTGTATAATAATTATTAAACCGTGTGATACATTTATTTTTTTATTTTTATATTATCTACTCCAACCAATTCTTAATCTGGCAAAAAATATTAGGCGAAAGGAACGTAACTGTGTCCTGAATAATTTATCCCGAAAAAGCTTTAAAATTTTCATCACTTCATTTAGTGACAAAACGCTCTAAAATTAAAACTTTTAACGATT
The DNA here is from genome assembly GCA_963082715.1 of Harpalus rubripes. Taxonomy (NCBI): domain Eukaryota; kingdom Metazoa; phylum Arthropoda; class Insecta; order Coleoptera; family Carabidae; genus Harpalus; species Harpalus rubripes. Next base: position 4,596,253 of record OY720452.1, on the reverse strand, counting down.
CTACCACCCCCATAAAATCCTCCACTAATCCCTAATCTCCTGTAAATAAAATTTTAAAAATTTCACACCCATAACAGCGCATGAAATTTTCAAAGCCTTTTGAGGTGCCGCTAGTTTTTGCACTGATCCATAAAAGCACAAACCCTTACCTCCAGATGTTCCGATGGCCCAAGGAGTGAGATAAGGATAGAGATAGGGTGAAACAGAGCGCGTTAAGAGAGGAAACAGAGAGTAAGACAGAGAGAAGTTACAGCTGTGAGAAGTGTCATGTAATATGTATGATTAGTTGAGTGAGAAGGCCTATGTCTGTCAACGGGTACCGCACAAGCACACATGGAGAATGGCCGGTTAGCAAGATTACAAACTCTACCTGGGTGGAGAACACAGAATATTAATATTACGTATAGTATGACTAGCGAATGAAAGTTGACGTTTAGATTATTTAATAGATGTGGTTTCTTTTGAAAATATTTCCCTGTATTTGTTTTGAAAGAAAACTGACCCTTATGTATTCCGTTACAAAAGATTAGAATTGTACTCCATACCAGGATGCATTTAAAATGACCTTTGCAACAGGATTCAGAGATGTATTTAAAAAAATTAATACCGCAAATTCTAGTTCGTTCGTCTCAGATGTAAGCAACCCTCGAGTCGGAATTACTGTTAGAGAAAATTAAAAATAATCCTATTTCATAGACTTGCCAAACTAAATAGTTTTAAACATCAAAATATTTTGTTATAATCAACATAAACGAAAAATGTTTAAAATATTTTAAACGCATCCCTGCTTTGATATTCAGTTACCCTAGTCGGCCATCTATTTTCAGCCAGACATAGTAATGTATTTCTGTGCTTTCCTAGTCCAGTATTTACTTGGGTTCATGCAATATTTCATACCTGAATATTTCGTACAATTCTATTCATCTCTGGGATTTCAAAAGAAACCACATCTATAAAATAATTTATATTTCTTCTTTCTATTATAATTTCATTCGCTAGCCATACAATATCAAGTCTGGAAAATATTGTTTTACAAGTATTTTTTCAGAATTGGAAACACCAATGCAAAAATGAGGCAGATTCAATTTTAACTTTGTAGACAGATAATATAATTATTAAGAAATATTGTTGCTCTCGGCGAGTTATATTACTGGTTAAATTTAATGCGTTTATTTTATTTACACCCTGTATATGATACATGTATGTCTCCTTCATCAATCAATGCAAAAAAGAAGCAGCTTCGGATGAGTCCAGTGCGTCCTCTGCACAATATATTTTCTTTGCTGTTTGAAATTAGTGAAAAACGTTTAGCACAGACAAACAATGTAACGATTCTAAATATTCTGATCAAGATTATCCATTTTTCAGTAAACTTCACAGATGCTTAATATACATGTGTTTCTTGCAAAAATACATGATTTCGTTTTAAAACTATGTATAACGTATGGTCCTAAAGTTTTAAGAAAATTTTTAGATGTTTTGTATTTATACCAAATAACGTTTAGTCAAATTATCGCTGGTAACAAAATATCACAATTAACTTGTTTTCATTTTGGCACTTTAGTTTGCTTTAGTTTTTTCGATTTCATGCAGCAAAATGTCATATAATCTAGATATTCGTAAAGGAATTTACAATCTTGTTGGCCGAATGTGTAAGTGTGACATTGTTGCAGTTTATCGCGAGCACAATATCTCTGTGGCAATAATTTAACGGACAATAAAAGATTGTGGAGAAGGTATACCCTGTGTTACTTTGCCCAAAAGTAGTTGGCCAAAAATTTTGAGGCACATGAGAGAACAAAGATTACTTGACAAAGTTGAAGTGTCACAACGAACTGTGCCCAGAAGATTCGATGTTTCGAAGACCACTGTTTTTAGAACACTTTCTCGAAATGATGTAGTGTTTTGAAAAAGAAGAAAGGCACCAAAATATACCGCGGCCCAATTAGAAAGAATCCCCAGATGTCGTGCGTTAAGGCGCATTCATTTTCTCAATAAACTTATTGTAATGGTTGACGAGAAATATTTTACTCTGTCCCATTCAGAGATGAAATGAAACGATGGTTTTTATACTGATGACATGGAAAACACATTAGACAATGTCAAGTTCAAAGGTAAATCTAAATTTGAGGATAAAATTTTAGTATGGTCATTTCTGAAGCCGGATATACCTCGCAGCTGTACATTAGTCGTGTTCGAGGAGAAGCCTTAACTGCACAACTTTATATTAAAAGATGCCTGTCTAAATTGCTTCAATTTTTTAAATACATATCACGCCAATGATGATATAATGTTTTATCCTGATCTAGCTTCATGCCATTACGCCAGAATAACTAGAGACTGGTATAATGAAAACAACGTAGACTTTGTTCCGAAATTGGACAATCCTCCCAAGATACCTCAAACTCGACCAATAGAAGAAAAGTGTATGACAAGGGAAGGGAAGCTGCAAATAAAGAACAATTACGACGTCGCAATTATCAAAAGGTTCGAGAAACCGATCCAGATGTTCGAAGGATGATGGGGCATGTCAGAAGAAAATTAAGGGCCATTGAAGATAATAGTCCATTATTGTTAATTGTTGTAATAATTATTTTAAAAAGTAAAAAGTAAGAGTTTTAAAAAAGTTATCAGTATCTAAAAATTTTCTCAAAACTTTAGGATCATACGTTATTATTATTTGGAGATGACATTTCAAATTGTCACCTGGTGCAAAAAAGAGGCAGCTCCTAAACTTTTTACAGTTTAACATATTTAAAAGTGAGAAATTTTGATTCGTTTCGTATTGAACACAAAATATCTATTCATTACATTATGATGAGCTCCAATAAGAGCGAAACCAAGTGGTTGATCAGAGTCTGAAATCTTGTGAAACGTATCAAGTAGGTATAATATGTACCTATTGATAAAAATATGCTAATATAGAAATTACGTAGTATGTAGAAATTGCTCATCACATCTTGCAGATGTTAAACATTAAAAATAATTAAGATTGCAATTATCCTTTTAGTGCGAAGTTCCCATGCCCATATCCTCTAATGACGCCTGCATCAAGTGTTGATTCAGACTCCTGTCGTCCTTGCAATCCTACATCTTAATGAGGACCAAATAATTGTCATTAGCCAAGCCTTACAAGGATAATACAATTAAGGAGCGTTCTTAAATATTTACATAAAGCATTAAGGAAGAATTCGCGAAAATCTCTTATTAAACTGTAAGAGGCAGATGCAGAGGCCGAGGATTACGAGGAATCTGAATCGTTGAATTTTATTTATGAAATCTGTAAGTAACGAATTCTGAAGCTGAAGAGGCCGCTGTATTCGCAGGAAATGTTTTGCGACATGACAAATTGGACGTGAAATTTGGAGATTTCCAGGAATTTGATACAGGGGAGGACTCAAGGAATTTCAAACAGGATAAGCAGAAACACAAAAACAATTAGGAAGATAATTTCTAAGACATTTATGTATTTATTTTTACCTTCCGTCATCTTTAGGTAAGGAAGGTATTGTCTTTGGTCAAAAAATTCGATGATGAGTTTTTAATCAATAACGATGTCTGTATGTGTGTCTCACAGACCATCTAAACAATACCGATTACCATCCTTCGCAATTCATTGTGAATGCCTGACGGAAAGTTGTACCCTGTCCAGCTAATAAAATCCTTGGTACTAAAGATGGTATTTGTCAAAATCATTTCAAAAATAAAGATATTTTACAAAAATGCGAATCTGGGGATGTACTTATTTTAAATAATTAAATATAACTATATAATTTAGCTTATTACCCATTTCTGGGCTTACCAATCTCCTTTTATGTGCAGGTTTCGGTAATGACGATATATCCATAAAGGCTCATTCACAGCTACGAAATTAAAAAATATAAATAAAATTATGAATGACATTATGGTTGCTGTTCACAGCTTTGAAAATAAAACGTAAATTAATGTCAGCTGTCATTTAGTAAATACATAATTCACAAGCAATAATATTAACTTTATACCTTTTAACGCACTGTACGTAATCATATATGTGACCCTTTTTCTTAATACGGCTTTTTTATTTATTATTAATTTTAAATTATTTTTCCAGAATGTAAATTGACAGCTCAAATGACAGTTGTTATGCTTGTGCTTATGTTTGTGTAAAATATTTATTTGCAAATCCTTGTGCTTATTTCTTATGTTTATTTTTATTTTCGATAGCTGTGAACATTTTCATAAGAACTTATTGTTTATCGTTATTTTTATTTTTATGTATAATTTTATTTTTATTTTCGTAGCTGTGAATGAGCCTTAATTGTAGTTGAAAACGTTTACTAAGCGTTACCTCGGTTACCTCACGGGCTCTCAAAGCTGCCATGGGGGTCAATTTTGTGCTATTTGATTTTTTTTCAAATTTTAAGTTTGGTTTCGGTCGAAATCGGACCCTATCCGTCCGAAACGCATCCAGTAACCTAACGCACACAGCTACGCGACCCCATTTAAAATTACAAGCGAAATATGTTAATCAAATTTGTGACGTTTAGATTGTCATTGTCATTTTATTTGTCATGTTATTTCTAGATTGTTATGTGGTAGAGCACATTGTATAGAGGCGCTACGTGTAAGGGTGGTCTAAGGTTAGAATCTCGGCCTTCTGATCGTTAACATCAAAATTGATGAGTTGTCACACCTATATTTATACACAATGAATAATATCTAACGAATTGTTTTCCAGTGCACTCTTGCCTTAGGAATCAAAAACGCTACGAATTTATGCATACATACATACATACATACATACATACATACATACATACATACATAAAATCACGCATTTTCCACTTAGTGGGTTAACACAAACCCGAAAAAATAATAACATCAACCACAAACATAATCATTCTCTCTTTCAACAACATTCTTACTAACCTGACATCATACAACAAATATTCCTCACTCTTAACATATTAAACTGACCGATTTTCGGTAGCAAAATACCGCAACCGGACCACAATAATAGTTACGAAACAATCATCCTTCGCCAGACATTCTTGTCTAAGCACACTTCTTTCGCCTTGGCCACATTCTTAATCGTATTCATATACGCTCTTCTTCTCTTCCCACTCGGAAACTTTCTATTAGCACCTTATCAATCACATCCATCCACTTACACACTGGACGGCCACGCAATCGAACACCCTCAATTTCACCAAGATATATACGCTTCACAAGCCGTTCACTCTTCATTCTCTCCACATGACCAAACCATCTCAACTGGCTCATTCCTACTCTCTTATCAACATTCTTCCTAATAACCATACATTCTTCATACACCAAATTATTCCTCACGCGATCCCGTCTTACATATCCACATACACGACGTAAATATCTCATTTCCACGGCAGTAACTCTCTTTTTATGCTTTCCCGTCCATGCCCAACTTAATAATTCAAATTTTGTAATTTCTTTTAACAAATTTAGAATTAAAAATTAATAATAAATGATAAATGTATATTTCCAAAAGTTTTCAGGTATTCTTTTAGAGAAACACAAAATAAACTATTATTCACGAAAGATCTATTCAAGGTCATTTGTAAGCCGTCTGATATAATATAACTTGCAGGTAACTTCATTGCATTTCATATGCATAGGCGTGTAACATGAAATATTTATGAACCCATTTTAACTGAAAAAATAGGAGTAATTCATTTAAAAATTATGTTTCTTTCTAAATAATGCCTTTCTAAAAGATTTATGTTCTTCACTTATGTTTTTGCAAAACACAAAAACATAGACTTAACTTATAAACCAAGGAATAATTATTTGATTTAAACGTCAACGCCACTGGGTAAATATTAGCACACAGAACAGTTTAGTAGACAATTAGGTATCTGTAAGTCTACGACATACGTCATTATTATTTATAGTGTGTTAGAAAGTAATGCCACTATTTACGTAAATCTGTCACACCGCATAAATTAAATAGACATAGGTCAAACAATCTTCCTCTTTCTAATACAAAATGTTGCCAAGCTACTGCTATAAAGTGATGTGTATTCTTTCTTCGAACACATGACCTTGAATAGTCATCTTTCGTGAATAATAGTATATATGAACCTGTGAGATTACCTATCAGATATTATTTGGGTAAATATATTTTCAATTTCGTGCATAATCACATTTTTCTTTTCCTGTAATATTCTACATCCCGTGGAAATTTCCACAGTACTTCTTCCCTTCCCTCATCTATCGCAATTACCTCCCTGGTGCCATCAAGGCTGATTTCAGGCTGTATATTTCTATGCCTACTCGGCATTTAGTGCCCAGGTGCACTCAACACACACTCATGCCCTCAACCAATGTCATTCTCAATTTTCCTCTTTTCCTCCCTCGCAAAAACCCCTGCCGGAAAATAATACCCTCCAGAAACAAGAGGGCAACAGACAACAGCGGCCATCATCGATCAGAAAGATGAGATTTTTTTAATAGAAACATTTAAATAATATAATAGTATAGGATGCGTCAGAACAATCTCCTTAGTTTTGAAGGTGAATTGAAGAATAAATACTTGAGATAATAGTTATTTATTATATGAGTGTGGAATGTATCATATTAGTCATGAAAGAAAAATTTTCTTTAGTGACTAAACTACATTCCTCCAAAAAACTTAAATCATTTTTTCATTCAACATTTGACACTGACAAGTCAATAGAGGACTACAGCGCAATTGCATTAAGAGCAATTAGAAATAAATATTGAAAGTATATGCTTAATAATGAATATTAATAAAGAAATAAAACGATATAATTGAAATACTTTTGAAATAAGGGGATTTTTGTTATAGCAGCTCGTCACTCATATGAATTCCATATATATTATTTTGATTGGCGACTCAAACACGGCCTATAAATATATAACGAATACCAAGATAGGGCGAAAGTCTACTACCAATGGAAGTAGAGAAATTAAAATAGCGGAGGCGTGGCTAGCAGTCCAGTACTGCAATTCTCAAACAGTTTTTATTCGAATATAAATGTTTTGCATTAAACTTCATAATTTATATACAATTCCAATTATAAATCATGTATACTTGTACAGTATAATAATATTCATTTATTTTTTATAAATATAATTTAGAAATAGCATATATTTCAAAAACATTTAGATCCACGAAGAAAATAGTTTGATATAAAAGCTTATTAATAGGAATTTTTTCATCGGATTTTCACCGACAGTCTTAGTTTTACTTATAGTTCAAATGAAATTATATATAAAAATCTGATGTGGCTAGCACATAACCTCTCGCCAGATATTTTACCGGGTTGTACGCATAAAACGAAAAATATTTTTAAATCCAAATACATATATTCATGTCTCACTACAAAAAAATTCTCACATATATTTGCAAAATCTGTGGGATATTTTAATATAAATTATGTACAATACATACATTTTCTTTATATTCAATATCCTGAAATTTTCTTTTTCTACTTTCCTTTTCTTTTTCTTTATATTCGTCATTTTTTCGCAAATTCCTTTTATATACTTTTTTACGTATATTCTTTTGTGTTGTTGACTTTTTTATATTTTCATAATCTTCATAATAATGTACAAATATTTTTGACAGTGACATTTATGTGTCATTTACAAACATTTGAATTTCTTGCCTTGAAGTAGTTTGATCTGAGAATTTTTACATCAAATTATTTTATATGCATTTCTTTATATCTAAATCTATAGAAGATGTAAAAATGAATTTATATTTATCGAATAAAGAATTTAACGTTCTTTAATATAAGTATTTACATAAATTTTTGATAAATAATATATAGATGATTTTTTTCTTGTAACTACTATTTCCGGTTGTCCAATTGTTACCAAAACTTAATCAACTCTTCCCATTATTGTTAGATTGAGGAACCCGTAATTAAAATTGTCTTAAGTCTTATAGTATTTGAGAAAACGTGAATCCAACATCCACACACTCATCCACACAAACATCCACACACACATACGGACATCATCGTAAAAATGTTATAATCGGATTCTAGGCACCTTAAAACGTGCTTATTCACTAAAATCTGGATATGCGATTTTTAGCATGAATACAATACCTCTCTTAGCGAGAGGTAAAAAATGGTGGAATCCCCTATTGATGTAGTATTTCAACAAAGTTGCCATTGAATGTTTGTTATGGTTTTTTTTGTTATTGAAAAAAAAATGCTGTAATAATTATTGTCTGTCACTGGGAATTATTTGAAAGATAAATACATTAAAATGTGTGAAAATGAAAACCTTCCTTTAAAATGTATTCACTTAGAAGCACAAGCAGCATCTTTGAATTTAATTCTGAAACAACAACAAATAACCACTAACTCGTTCCTCCTTTTCGTTTCATCAACCGTACATGACAGCTGTCATTGTGTAAAGATAAGTAACCTATTTTAGCATAAATGTTAATGTTAATGTAAATAAATAAGTTTCATGATGTTAAATTATTTCAATAATAAAATAATTTTATAAAATTGCTTTTTATTTATATTTAAAAAAAAACAGAAAAACCAGTAATAATTCTTCCGTGACTTCTAAAATATTCTCTCACGGAGTGACTAATGTTGTACATTAGTTATTTCAAATAACCATAGTAACAAGTATACTATGAGTCGGTGTTTGATAAAAAAATATTCATATTTCAAACTTCCAGCATGGGAAGTTGTTTCCTGACAACAGATTCTGTTTCCCTAAAAAAAAAAATACCAACAACTTAATCGAATTTCGGACCACAGCTTAGCGAAGGGAGGGAAATAAAATAATCTCCCTTTTGGTCATAGAAAATAGTATACTGTGTAATAAGTTTTACAAATTATAATTTGTTTCGAATAGAACTTTGACAAAAAGATTACTCTGATGTGATCCGCTTTTGACGTAGTCTCTCTTCCATGGCTACAGATAAATTTCCAAATTTAATTTGGGTGTTTAGGGAAATTTCATTAGTGGGTTTTCATGGACGCATCGCCATCGCCTCGACGAGCGTCGGTCGGCCTTTTTCCCGCCACGGCGGCTGGCGTCGGCGTCGCACAATACAGACGCTTGTTCGCGTCTCACGGAGCGTTAACTCACAAACTTTACTCCTCATTCTCTCATGCAAGAAATTTCTAATTTGCATAATTAAAACTAACTAAATATGAACATATTTCGGTGTCATCACTATTTTTGTCAGCTTTTATTGCTTTACCCTACTTATGGAGTAGTTTTACAAAAATAAAACATGACGCTCAGAGCTTTTAGCAAGAATGTAATACTATGTTTGCGGAATAAAAATTATGAATAATTTAAGCATTAAAATTCAGATGTGGTTAAAAGAATTAGCTAGCTAGCTTAATACATACAACTTTTCGACATGTTGGTCAAAATATTTTAAAATTTGTATTTGTTTACCTCTACAATTGTTCGATAATAAAATTAGTGCCATTTTTGACTTTGACATTTCAACCATTTCTTCAATTATATAACACTTATTGTACCATTTCTAAAGCATTGGACTTGACTATTTTCTAGAGATGTGCCGATTATGACTTTGGCCGACTAGCCGACTAGCCGATTAGTCGGTTGTAAAGAGGCCGACTAATCGGCCGACTAGTCGGCCAAGCCGATCAGGGTTTCGAGGATTTCCGTGACGCTTTGATTTTATTAGGGTATGTACAGTTATAAATCATATAAGTACGTTACTGTCTTTTTTTGTTTTTATGAAGCAGTTAATGTTTAGAATTTTTTGATATATTTTTTTACTGTACATCATGTACAGGGTGTAAATCGAAAAGTGAAACATAGGAGTTTAACATGGGAAATCAATTTTTGTTTGCGCAAACGTTACCTAATTATTTTATCCAAAAATACTTTAAATAAAAGTTATAGAGATTTAAATGCAGCATCTAAATCATGTGAAACGATTATTTTATCTCTTCATATAAACGTAAAAATCAATTACAAAATTACAGTTTTTATGAACATTTTGTCTAAGCAGCCATGGATATATGACAAAAAAACAAATACGTTGTTTTTTGTCATAAATCCATGGCTGCTTAGACAAAAAACTCATAAAAACTGTAACTTTGTAATTAATTTTTACGTTTATATAAAGAGATAAAATAATCGTTTCACATGATTAAGATGCTGCATTTAAATCTCTATAACTTTTATTTGAAGTAATTTTGCATAAAATAATTAGGTAACGTTTGCGCAAAGAAAAATTGATTTCCCATGTTAAACTCCTGTTTCACTTTTCGATTTACACCCTGTACATGCAATCTGGCTTTAATATTACTTAGATTGTTAATAAAAAAATTCCTACTCTTTTATTTAAATAAGAAGAAATAATTATAGGTAAATGTTAATTGAAGATAAGAAGATATTAATATTATGTTGTTTTGTTTGTTAATTAAGATACTAATTTTGTTTGATAAATGTCAAAGATTTGTTTTCTTTGCAAGCAAGTAATTTTAGAAACTGATTGATTACCAAAGGAAAGGTTGCTTTGCTTTAAATGTGTAAGACTGATTATAAAATAAAAATATTAATAAACAATCAAGGTAAGAAGAAGCCGGATAGTCGGCGCTCTTTGCCGAATAGTCGCCGACTACGATAGTGGCCGGATAGTCGGCACATCTCTACTATTTTCACCTAAAAATTTTTTTTATCCTTGGGTCATATACGAGCTTAAAATTATAATAATTCAGCCAGTTTACATTTTCAACAAATTATAAAAGCTAGACAAACGGTTATAAATTCAACAAAATTACATTAAATATAAAGAAAACTTGGAGAAAAACAGTCTGATAAAAACGTTTGAAAATTGTTTTATTACATAGCCGACGTTTCGGCACCAAATATGCCTTCTTTTTATGCACTTGTTTCTGAAGATGAACTGTGTGGTTTACATTTTCTAATTTTGACAATATACTTTTGTAATTCAACATTAAAAAAAATCAACTCAGTAAGTTTTAATTTCCCTGAAGAAAGCATATTTGGTGTCGAAACGTCGGCTATGTAATAAAACAATTTTCAAACGTTTTCATCACCCTGTTTTTCTCCATGTTTTCCCAGTATTACTTTGATCCAGTCGAGGAATACATAATTAAATATAGACTTGAAACTTAAAAAAAAAAAAATGGGCCAAATGACTGGTGATCAGAGGTGGGCTAAGTACCGGAAAGTAGTTCTTGAAGTGCAAGTACCAAGTATGTTTCTAAATGTACTTGAAGTACAAGTACACTTTTAGTTTCTAAAGTACTTGAAAGTACCAAGTACTTGAAAAAGTACTTGTAAATTTGGGTGCAAGTACTTTTTCAGATAATTGATATTTTTTTGATTATATGGACCTTAAAAGATGATTATTGACAAAAATTTCAATATGCGATATTTGGTTATTTAAAACAAGAGTTCCTCGCTGGGACTGCCGTATCACCTAGCGATCTCATGACGTAAAATTGACGTCATATGATCGCCAAGCGATACGAGAAGCTGTACCGAGATGTTAGAATGACGTAATTTTTACGTCATGCGATCGCCAGGCGATACGGCAAAGTCCCAGCATTGTAGTTAGGTAATAAAAATATTATATGGTATATACAGTATGCAGATTAGAATTAACTTATTTATGCCAGTGCCCTTGAAGTGACGCCTGGTAAACGCCCGCACGGTACAAATATGTCATCATCATTACCGATATCTGCAAACAAAGCAGACTGGCACACCCAGCAATGGGTAATATGCCGTGATGATATATTTATTTATTTATATATTATATATTAAATATATAAATAAATAAATAAATATATCATCACGGCATATTACCTATTGCTGGGTGTGCCAATCCGCTTTGTACGCAGATATCGGTAATTATGATGACCTATTTATACCGCACGGACATTTACCAGGCGTCCCCTCACAGGCACTCATTGCTGACGTAGAAAGCGCACCATAGAGGTCAATTTTGAAAATATATTTATTAATGAAATTCACACGATTATGTACTACAGGAATAACACCACATCACTGCAAAAGAAACACTGACAGACAAACAATTCTCATAACATTGTTAACTTTTAAATTATTCATTAAACTTCAAGTACATTTAAAGTAATTCAAGTACATTTAAAGTAATTCAAGTACATCTAAAATACTTCATGTATGTTTTCAAGTATTAAGTACCAAGTACATGTGAATAGACTTACTTTGTCAAGTACAAAGTACTATAAATAGAAAGTACTTCAAATACAGTACTTGAAGTACTGAAAGTATCATGTGTGCTGTAACTGCTGTACTCACTTGCGTGAGTTTCGTATGTTTTAAACGACTCATAGCGTAGAGCGTAGCATTAGCTCAGCTCTATTCCCTGCTCCGTGCTGCATTTCGGGCAGCTGTGCTACTGTGCTATTTACTGAGCGGCGAGTCATCTGTGCTAGTGCAGAGATAGTATAACTGATGAGCCAGGTGCCAAAATGAACGACTCGTTCATAAATGACACATCACTAGTACACAGCCAAACAACTGAAATCTCAGAAAATGGTATATTAATTTTTTCCATATTCAGTTATTTTGCTCTAGAAATTGTAACCATTGTTTAAAAGTTTGAAATTTTATATTTTTTATGTAATTTTCTCTGTAGAACCTAATTTTTGGGTAATTAGATTAAATGGGATGAACCTGAAGGACACTCTAAAAAATATGGATATAGTGACTTAATTTCATCTGAAACTATTGATCATAAATCTTATAATTTCTTTTAGAAATACCCCTGCCAATTTTGAATAAGATTTCTTG
>OY720452.1:4475952-4578452 GCA_963082715.1 Harpalus rubripes | reverse complement strand
ACAGGGTGTTATATTTTAATGGACCCAGCAAATATCTCGCTTATTTATTAAGTTGGCAATTTTTTTCATATAACATGATTTATAAAGGATCATGTAAGCTACTTGATGACGGATGTACATTCCTGATATCACTTCCGGTTTATAAGTAATTAATATCTATTTTGAAATTTCAAATAGAACATACTATATTTTTTTACAAATTTGAAAAGTGCATCAAATTTGCTTTACAATCATGTAAAATGATCCATATGTTACATTATTAAAAATTAAAATGGCGGGCACTTTTTTATACACGTAATTGGAAAGAGAACAGTGAGCCATGACTGTGGCTTGTGTTCCTTATTTTTATTTTCTGTATTATTATGGCAAAAAAATATTATTTCGTTTAATAATAATAGTTACAATTGTTTTAGTTAATTGTTTTATTTCAAGCCACAGTCATGGCTCACTATTCTCTTTCCAATTAGGTGTATAAAAAAGTGCCCGCCATTTTAATTTTTAATAATGTAACATATGGATTATTTTACATGATTGTAAAGCAAATTTGATGCACTTTTCAAATTTGTAAAAAATATAGTGTGTTCCATTTGAAATTTCAAAGTAGTTATTAATTACTCATAAACCGAAAGTGGTATCAGGAATGTACATCTGTCATCAAGTAGCTTACATGTTACTGAAAAAAATTGCCAACTTAATAAATAAGCGAGATATCTGCTGGGTCCATTAAAATATAACACCCTGTATATATATATATATATATATATATATATATATATATATATATATATATATATATATATATATATATACAGGGTGATTCATCGGTCTGTCCTCTCTTTATAACTCTTTTATTTTAAGTCAGATAGAAAAGCTCTTCAAATATAATTTATATGATACAGTATTATCTATCTACGTACCATACAAATTTGTATACAGGGTGCTCCATTTAAGCGCAACAATATGTATCTTTATATTTCTTAATGGAACACCCTATATTTATTTATTTATTTTGATAGTAAATTCGATTCCCTTTAAAAAAGTATTAAGTAATAAGGGGTCTAAAATTATAAATTAAGAAGTTATTTACCTTTATTCGTTGAATGATATGTTTCTATCATGTTATCATTAACAAAGTAAGCTATGGATAATTTGATCAATTGTTTCGAATTTAAACAAACAAGTTGTCCAAATACTCTTAGTTTATCATTATTGATGTTGATGTGAAAATGAATAATACAAATATTAGTAAAGATGAGATGGTTAATATAATATTTATAATAGAAAAATCTATTGAAGTTAAAGGACAAGTTTTCGAGCATTTATTATAATTTTGCATTATTTAGTCTGCCACTAAATTTTAAAAGCTTCTTTGGAATTAGTGTAATGTTTAAAATAAGTATTAATAAAAAAGGATCAAAATTTTGTATTATATTATGGTTTTTCCATTCTGAAATACTATTTTTTAAGAACGTAAATAACTTCTTAATTTATAATTTTAGACCTCTTATTACTTTATACTTTTTTAAAGGGAATCTAATTTACTATCAAAATAAATAAATAAATATAGGGTGTTCCATTAAGAAATATAAAGTTACATATTGTTGCGCTTAAACGGAGCACCCTGTATACAAATGCATATGGTACGTAGATAGAGATAGATATATCATATAAATTATATTTGAAGAGTTTTTCTATCTGACTTAAAATAAAAGAGTTATAAAGAGAGGACAGACCGATGAATCACCCTGTATATATATATATATATATTATACATTTGCTTATCACGAAAGTTATTTTAAACGTACTCGTATTCATTATAATTATTTACACTTTCACGGCTGACATCTATGAAAGGTCTGCTCTTTTCCTGGTTTCTAATTCCTCTAAAGGCCTTATCACACTAGAAGTAGTATCTCTGACTTGTCACGCATTATCCATGACTTCGGTTCATATCGCTGATTTACTCCAGTGTGATAGCTACAAGGTAGTCACAAATCCTGTTAGATGAAATGGAATCGGTTCCATTTCTTCTGACTATTTATCACTGACTTTGCTACTACGCATGCGCAACTGTCTCTGAAGTACAGGAATGTAACTTTACGGAGTAAAATATAACTGCAGAAACGTCAGAAGTTGACATTTTTTTTTTGTTTGATGCGCATAAAAATCTTAAGCTTGCCCACAATTGCATTATTTTTCCATCGTTTTCATTCATTTTACTTGAAATAATTTGATATATCAAATAAATTTGAAATATATTGTCATTAAAAAAACCATATCATAACAAACTTCAAGTATGAAAAACCATTAAAGAGAAACCGGTTGTTTGAAATTGCAGTGTGATAAATCGAGTTGGTCATACAAAACAAGTCAGCGAAAAAGAGTCAGATATATGAGTGTAGTGTGATAAGGCCTTAATAGAACACGACGCAGAATCAGGAAAAGAACATACTTTTATTTTTATAATTGTTAAAATATATGAATTTATGCGTTTCAAATTATTAGCGAACTCCACTGTTTGAAAAAAAAATTAGATTATCATGTTCGTCAGTGTTTCACAAATTTTTTCCTCGCACCCCCTTCAGGCATCAAAAATTCTTCGCGCCCCCCTTCAGGCTTCAAAATATCTTTGCGCTCTCCTAACTCTGCCCGTTCCTGTAACAAAACACTGATGTGCATCATAGAATACTTTTAAAAATATTATGATTTAAAGAATAACAATAATAGGGGATTCCACCATTTTTTAATTTCATCAGAAAGTATAAGTAAAACTAAGACTATTAGTGAAAATCCAGTGAAATAATTCCTATTAATAAGCGAGTTATGGTCCCCCGAAGTTTGAAAATATAGATGTGACGTCACGAATATAAGTTTTTATATAAAACTGTTTTCTTCGTGGATCTAAAATGTTCTTAAAATGTATGCTATTTTAAAATTATATTTATAAAAAAGAAAGTAATATTATAACACTGCACAATTATACATGCTTTATAATTACAAGTGTTTCAAAATTATTAAGTTTAATGCAAGAAATTTATATTCAAATAAAAACTGTTTGAGAATTGCAGTACTGGACTGGTAGCCATGTGTCCGCTATTTGAATTTGTCTACTTCCATTGGGAGTAGACTCCACCTCTAAACTCGGTATTCGTTATATATTTATAGGTGGTCTTTGAGTCGCCAATCAAAATAATTTATATATGGATTTCATATGAGTGACGAGCTGCTAAAACAAAAACCCCCTTATTTCCGAAGTATTTCAATTATATCATTTTATTTCTTTATTAATATTCATTATTAAGCATCTACTTTCACTATTTTTTGCTAATTTCTCTTAATTCGATTGAGCTGTAATCCCCTATTAAGATTTTATACAATTACCGATCGATTTCAAATTATTAGATTCTCAAAAAAAAAAAAAATGGGAACCTTATCGGGTTAGCCTTTTTATTCTTCGCTATGTATATGATGTATAAACGCTTTCACCCCTTGGCAGCGTCAGAGCTGACAAGGGAAAAGGAAATCTGTTGTCGTGAGTGGGTTATTTTGTGTTTTCTCCATCTTTCCTTGTACGTGTCAGTCAACGAAGAACTTTCCACTACTACCGCCAGTCTAACATAACGCTTGACGCGTGTCCGACTCATGTAGAACACGAAACGGACCCACATCTAACACATGAATGACTGATGAGCAACGAACGATCTATTAAACGCCTTACAGAGATGACAAAATGGGGAAAGAGGAAAGTTGCAAAAAAATATTTAGTAGAAGTTAATCTCTGTATTGGTTTACAAAAGAGTAAGTGATAAGTAGAAATTCTCCAAGTTAAGTAAATTGTCTTGAAAGTATAAAGGTGCATTCACAAATGAAAATTAGGTTTAGATTTATGGTTTATACTTTAGATTTAAAGACTTTGGCCGCATATTATGTAATGACTCCAGTCACACTTCAGAATTTAGGGTCTCTAAATACAAATCATAAAGCTAAACATTGCAAGGTCCAAACTTGAGGTTTATGATTTATTTTGACGTCACAAACTTCACCAATGAGAACGAGTCTGAAATGATATAGATATATACACCCATCTTTATTTAGTATCCACTTGGTGGATTCTGCTTTTTAAACAAATGCGAGAAGAACATGGAGACTGTCATAACTTAATTGCTGAAATATAACCAATAATGCCAAGCGAATGACAGTTTCACGGCGCACAGGTGTCTTGTTAAGTACTGCTCTACCGATATTTTAATCTTGTTTTTGAAGCATTTACGCAGACGTCTGTGCATATCAAAACTAATTTTCAGGTAATTTAAACTTATATTTATGAATGACCTACTTAAACCTAAACAAAAACCATTTTCATTTGTGAATGCACCTTAAGATTTAAAAATTTCATAGTTGGCTTGGTTTGGCCTTGATGAAACTATACTGTATCGTTTAAGATTGCAGTGGTGTGAAAATAGGAGCAGCATGATCTTGTTGTTTGATTGGATTTATATCGGGGTATTATCCAATCAGAAAACAAGATCGAACTGTTCCTTTCTTGCTATCTTCGAACCACTGCAATCTTAAATCAGATACAGTATGAAGCTTGACATGGGCTTGAAATGTCAAGCTTTAAAAATATTAAACTTGCCGTGATTTTTAAGCTTTATTAAGCTTTGTAAATGCTCATGCGTGCACTCTGGCTACTGTGTGTACAACCATCGGGTCTATTTTGAAACTCTTGGCTAGATTTTCAAGCTCATTCAAATCAAGCCAAGCCCGTGAATCTGTAATAAGAATGTAGTCGACCAATGGAGGATGAAGCTGAGTTGCTAGATTTTATAGATACCAGAATAAAATGCAGTTCGGTTTAAGCTTCATTCACAGCTACTTTTTTAATGCGTAATGATAATGCATAAGACATAACTTTAATACATAGTGCTAATGCGTAAGGTTAAGAAAAACATAGCATTTTCTGCAACGAAATTTAATTGATAGTTGACATCTGTATTTATTCAAATTACCTGTCAAAATTGAAGTTTATCATGGCATGAAAGGATTGCTGAAGCGTATTTCCTTGTTTAATTTTATATGAGCACATGGTTTTACAAATTTAGCACTAGGTGCAGCTATGTTTTCTTCGAATTGAAGATTTTGAGATTTCTCGCTCATTTATTTTGACAGCTGTCATAAATTTACTTAATGCATAATGCGATGGATAAAAGTTTGGAGTTTGCAAGCTTTTGATGCTATGCATTGTGTTTATGCATTAGACGGCGGTCTCACTGACCGGGTAATATCAATCGTTTACTGTCATGTATATTTCAAACACGTGTGTTCTAATATCGTATGTCACATTGGGCCATCGTTTTCTATCGAGTGCTGTTGACTTGTTTGATTTTCAAGTTGGTTTGATTTTTACTTGATGCTCGATTCCACTCGATGCCTTGACGCATGCGTAAATGTACATAACATCTTAATTTAGTTGATGTCATTCAAATTTCATTTGATTTGACACTGACAAACAGAAGTAGTCGTGAAAATAGAAACAACAAAGTTTATTGAAAAAGAGCGGAGCACGAGTGAAATTAATTTAGATTAATATATTTAGATATACTCGACACCAAATGATATATGCAACTCGACCAGTGAGACCGGACCTTCAGTTTTTAAATGACACGACATGATTCGATACTACACTACACGACACAACTTTACCAATGAGACCGCCGCCTTATGCGTTAAATTTAAAATTAGCTATGAATGGTCCTGTGCGTTGCCATATAACAAACTTTGTTAAGCATTATCTATTAGCACTATGTATTAATGTTATGCATTAAAAAAGTAGCTGTGAATGAAGCTTTATTCATAAATGGGTAATAAATTAGGTAACTATAGCACGATGAACCAGTCCATATACAAATTTTTAACGACCAATCAGTCGACCATCCTTTCCCACAATTATTTTAAAACCGCAATTACATCTGCAAATTTTTAACCACAACTCTTCTTTCTTTTCTGTTCTTCCCAGAGCTGAACTGTCACCTCACCACAACAAAGCTATCCGCCCTTCGCTTCGCTAGGGATTCATCAATACATTTTACGACATTTCAATGTCACGTTCGCGCATATGACAGCCACGACAGCCGAGTCGAGTACAGTGCACGAGCAATATTCGAATGGTTCAGTCGCCAACACACACGGGCGCAGCAAGATTAAAGTTCTGATTTACTGGGAGGCCAGACACCGCAATCGTATATTTCTCATCTGTCACAAGAGGGGATAATGAAATTTGGATTTTTTGGTTGCGTAGTTAATTTCAACGGGGCTGAGGACAGAAAAGAATTTAATTTTCATGTAGTTGGAGTTAGCGAAATAGAATTTTAGAATTATCGCTTGGAATTGGATTCTGATAAACTTGAATTCAATCAGACTCAAATCAATTATTTTCCGCAAAAATAGTGCTTTTATTCTTACAAAATAGTATAGATGTCTTAGCCAGATTGTCGTTTTATAAAATTTCTTTTAAAATAGCTTACTAATACTAATAAACATGTATATTTCTCTAATTATAGAACAACAATAATCTAATCTAATGCACAAAACTCAGACTGAGTTTTCCAAAAGTAACTTTTGTGCATTTGGTTACATTATTGTTGTTATATGTATTTAGAGAAATTGGAAGCGAAAATGTTTTAATATTACAATGTATTTTAAAATTGTTTATAAAATGTCTAGCCAGATTGTAAAACACAAGTTTACGACGGATTTACAATCTGGCCTAGGCGTTTTATTAGAACACGAGTTTTAAAATTTGGCTACGACATATGCACCTCATTTGAGAACGTTATTTCTTTGGGCCTCAGGATTCGCCCTCTGCCTACAAATAATACCTCTAGAAAATTCTTGCTCTTCTTTTTTTCTGTATATTATTTTATTTGTTTGTATTAATAATTTCTTTTTTACAGGTAAGATGAACTCTCCAAAATGATTGATTTCATATTCAATATGACAACAATATGTAAGTTATTATTCATTACTAAATATCGTACTCTAAAACTATTATGAAAAATAAATGACATACATAAATACACATACGTACATACATACATACATACATACATACATACATACTACGTACATAAAATCTCGTATGTCCCACTTAGTGGGTTAGCACATACCCGAAAAAATAATAATAATAATAATAATAATAATAATAATAAAAATAATAATAACCACAAAAATAATCACTCTTTCAACAACATTCTTACTAACCCGACATCATACAACAAATATTCCTCACTCTTAATATATTAAAGTGACCGATTTTCGGTAGCCATAATAATAGTTACGAAATAAGCATCCTTTGCCACACATTCCTGTCTAACCACACTTTTTTCGCCTCGGCCACATTCATAATCACATTCATACATGCTCTTCTTTTCCCACTCGGAAACATTCTCTTTTTTAGCACCTTGTCAATCACATCCATCCACTTACACACTGGATGGCTTTCACTCTTTATTCTTTACACATGACCAAACCATCTCAACTGACTCACTCCAACTCTCTTAACAATATTCTTCCTAACCATACATTCTTCATACACCAAATTATTCCTCACCCGATCCCGTAAATACCACATTTCTACGGCAGTCACTCTCTTTTTATGCTATTTCTTCCATTGCAGATACTAGTTATTTGTATATCAAGGCCGCGAAGTCACTCTTTAGCGTACCGAGAGAAAAATTGTCGACGAATCCGCTTGCGGCCGAGGCAAGACAATCTCGAGGGCGCTAAAGGATTTCGCGGACAAGGTGTACACAATTTTTTTTGTGCAACCGTAAAAAATATGTAATTACAAATTTCCTTACTTTTAAACTGTTTTATTGTAAACAGAAAGTTAGCTTTCAAGGTGGCTATGGGATTGACATTTGATAAACAAAACCATGTAATTCTCCAGTGTAAAAGTGATTGTTTACCTAATTTCGCGGCCGTTACCATAACAACGGTCGCGAAATTCAATTTCACTGCCTGTATTGCGGCTGCGAAATGCTTACTTCACGTCCGGTTGCACAAAAAAGAATTCATTCGAAAGGTACATTGGTAAATAATTCGCTATTGCGTTTGGATTAAATTTGGTACTTAAAACATCGAACTAAACTTTTACAACCATATTTTTGAATGTCCATAAACTTTCAAAATAGACTTGTAATCTTGCTCTTAGACAAAATTATGTGAGTTGGGACTCCAATAATCTAAACGCAGTAATTGAAAAAATCAATTTATGACTTTTTCTTTCGGCAAAAGCAAATTCTAATTTGCATCGTACGTGGATTCTCTGAATCTAGCTGTATTTCGTATTTTGTCTCTATTGGTGTTTGCTACGCATCGGTTCCATTATTATTCTGTTGCATTTTGTACGAAACTTTGAAATAAAACTATGTTCCTGCGTCCCTACCACCTCTGGTTAAAGTGACAGTTAGTGATAATCAATGGTTATGTTGCAAAATTGTTCTTATCACTTTTTGGTTAAAGCCAACTGGAAGTTAAAACTGTTGTTTGCATCGCTTATAACCTTCAGTTTAATTCTTAACTACTAACAGTTAATAAGATCTTGACAGACTCTTATCTGATAAGGAATGATTTCACTCTTAATTTTGGTAAATGCCCGTGTATTACTTTCACACGTAATAGAAAAATACTTACGTTCAATTATTTCATTGACGGTAATAATATTAGTCGTGTCTCTTATGTTAAAGATCTTGGCGTCATCTTAGACAGTAAGCTTTTGTTTGACTTACATGTCGATTATATTGTTAAAAAAGCTTATAAAATGCTTGGCTTTATTTTAAGAATTGGTACAAGTTTCACTATTTATAACACTTTCATATTTCTTTATTATTCTCTTGTACGATCTCAATTAGAATTCGCTACTGTTTGCTTGTCACCGCATTATTATTAATATACCTATAAATAGAATCAAAATTGTCCAAAGAATTTTTTTTCTATTTTGAATTTCAGGTATCTACATAATTCGATTCTGTTACTTTCGTTACAAAAAAGATGCATACTTTTGGATCTGTCTTTCTTATTTAAAATTTTAAATGATTTTATAGAAAGTCCTGTTATTTTAAATAAATTTTCTTTGCGGATATCTCATCATTCCACTCGATTATCTAATTTATTTTTTGTTAAGCACTGTAGAACAAACTCTGCAATGAATTCACCGCTAGTTAGATTAGTACATGCGTACAATAATTTAGCTTCTATACCTAATGTACTTGAATTATTTTGTTGTAGTTTACGTACATTCAAAATATTTGTTAAATTTTATTTGAATTATTTGTATACTATTTAATACTGACTTTCTTTCCTATTCATTTTTGTTTTTATACCACTGTATTTATATAAGTTTATTATTAATATTTTTCCTCGACTTCGCAATACGTAATGTTTGATTTTGTTCGTGCTGCACTGTTATTGGGACATGTCCTTTTGTGTAGCCCTTCTTTATAAAAATAAAATAAAAAATTAATAAAACAGTCAACTTCGGGATCGAGCCTAAGTATTTTTTTAAGCCAATCTAATATCTCAAATTTGACATTTTGATTTCAATCACTAAAACATCTACCAATTCTATCTAATCTACAAGTGTTGCAACACCAGAACAAACATATTCTACTCTTCCTAGAATGCATTCATCAATCATACCTCTATTAATATCTTTCTCCCGAAGAAGAAACAATTTGTAATCATTAGGCTTCGTGGAGAATTCTAACCATGATCTGATTGTGAAGTGTCATAGAGAATGACTTGTTCGGAATTAGAAATACACACCTAGATTTTAAACTGGAATAAATCATGTTGACACCGAGACATTTATAATATTTCAGGATGGTATAATGGTGTTGGTGTTTCTATTATTGTCCAACTGGGTGGGCTAGAGAAGATGAAAAGATAAGGGAAGATTTTGAAATATGTTTATGGAGTAGGTAGTTACGTGTTTGTATAATGGGCTTAGAGAACTATATTTTAAGGGTGCATACAGTAGTCTTTATGTTATTTAAATTTATAAGATTTTTGGGGTATTATATTACTCGTTTATTCATTTCTGAAAGTGATTTTTTATAAGACGGATCACAATATAGTTAGTGCCCGGTTTCTCCGCAGTAACTTAAATTGTTGATTATTGAAGTGTTACTTAATTGCAAGTAGGTCTTATGTCCCAATTGCGTTTCACCAGCAAATTTAAATGCGAACTTAACTTATGTCACAAATTACATTGGCAACAGCGTAAAATATATCAAAGCTGTAATTGTGTTTGTCAGTGTTTATATGCTTGTATTCGTTTCAATAGTATTCGATATGGATTTACCGGATTTCCCTAAATTTGACGACGATAACATCGTTGATAATGTGGATGAAGTTGATTTTGTCGATATTATATGACGACTGTCAATATTTTTTTATAGGTGGATTACCACCAGTTCTATAAACAAAAGCCTTTTTTTTAGCCGATGTCTTCCTGGCGTCATCCTTCATATTTGCCCACATTTTTCGTAGGCTTGCCACATCTCTGTAAACAACTTCCAATAGCTTTTTACCTCTCGCTAAGAGAGGTATTGTATTCATGCTAAAAATCGCATATCCAGATTTTAATGAATAAGCACGTTTTAAGGTCCCTAGAATCCGATTATAACATTTTTACGATGATGTCCGTATGCGTGTGTGGATGTGTGTGTGGATGTGTGTGTGTGTGTGGATGTTGGATTCACTATATCTCAAATACTATAAGACTTAAGACATTTTTAACTACGGATTCCTCAATCCAGCAATAATGGGACGAGTCCAGTCAGTTTTGGTAACAATTGGACAACCGGAAGTAGTAGTTACAAGAAAAAAATCATCTAAATATTATTTATCGAATATTTATGTAAATACTTATATTAAAGAACGTTAAATTCTTTATTCGATAAATATAAATTCATTATTATATCTTCTATAGATTTAGAGATAAAGAAAGGCATATAAAATAGTTTGATGTAAAAAATCTCAGATCAAACTACTACAAGGCAAGAAATTCAAATGTTTGTAATTGTCACATAAATGTCACTGTCAAAAATATTTGTACATTATTATGAAGATTATGAAAATAAAAAAAAGTCAACAACGCAAAAGAATATATGTAAAAAAGAATATAAAAGGAATTTGCGAAAAAATGACGAATATAAAGATAAAGAAAAGGAAAGTAGAAAAAGAAAATTTCAGGATATTGAATATAAAGAAAATGTATGTATTGTACATAATTTATTTTAAAATATCCCATAGATTTTGCAAATATATGTGAGAATTATTTTGTAGTGAGACATGAATATATGTATTTGTATTTAAAAATATTTTTCGTTTTATGCGTACAACCAGGTAAAATATCTGGCGAGAGGTTATGTGTTGGCCACATCAGATTTTTTTCTTCTTTGTTGTAATTTGTACATTTCTTGTCCATATTGCTGAAGACTTGCACCGTGTACATACTTACATATTTAGTTATGCTGGAAACTGCCCCAATCCATGGTTCGATTTACTATTTTCTTTTTAAAACGTTACTATTATTAATTTGAAATGATTAGTTCTTTCACAGTGACATTTATCTGTCAGATACATACATTTGAGCGAGATATGAACTGCGTAACCAAGGATATGTGTTCGCTGTTTGTTTAAAGCGTAGGCTCCGAGATTTATATTATAGATAATTTTATAAATTTATCAATAAATTATATAAAAAAGTATTAATGCAGACCTGTATGAAATTTAATAATCTTTAATTTTTATATTAACAAATCTCAAAAAAATAACATTTAAAAGTATTTTTCTGACTATTTCACTCATAAATATATAAACCAATCCAAATTCAGGATTCTACCTAGTTACCAAATTTCATTTCGACAAAACAGCGTCATAAAAGTTTTTTCGCACCCTTTAAGCCAATAAGATGTCGTATTTTTACAAGTAAGTGAGTTTTGATAAGCGAAAATTTTTTGACGTTTAAGATCATATTGTTTACATACCTGTCAAAGTCTGTATATTTTCAGTGTTATCAGTTTTTATTAAAAACGAGTCGATTTGGACATGAATCTATTTAAAACGTTGAAATAGCAAACTGAAACCTAATACCTCTAAACACAATAAATATTTACAAGATTTTTGTCAAGAAAAAAATTATATAAATAATTACCTGATTTTTATTTTGGAAATAGTCATCCGAATACCATTCGTGGTTAAATTTTAACCTGGAAAAATTTTCCGATTGCTTTACTCGAGCCTGTTGCCAATTTATTTCGTGACATTGATCAAAAATTACTCGTTTGACAACTCGTAATTTTTTTGTCAATGTCACTCAATAAATTGCTAGGCAACCGGCTCTCGTAACAATCTGAAAATTTTTCCGGCAAAAATTTACCACTTATGATATTATATA
The DNA here is from genome assembly GCA_963082715.1 of Harpalus rubripes. NCBI lineage: Eukaryota > Metazoa > Arthropoda > Insecta > Coleoptera > Carabidae > Harpalus > Harpalus rubripes. The sequence continues at coordinate 4,565,989 of OY720452.1, read as the reverse complement.
TGAGAAAATCTATTAAGATCTAAGTGCGATTTCCGGTTATTTGATTTACACCAAAATCTACTGGCTTCTTTCCATATTAGAATAAGATAGAAATACAAGGTTTCAAATTTTTTTGAATGATAGTATTTGAGTTAGAGAGTAAACAAGAACCACACATACACACATATACACATACACACAACATCAACATGGAAATGTTAAAATTGGATTCTAGAAACTTAAAAAGTGGTCATTTACCAAAATCTCGATATGCGATTTTTAGCACGATCCCTATACCTGCCTTACCAAGGGAAGCGGGAGGTAAAAATTACGGTTTTGGTGACCGAATAAATTGAATATAAAGGCCTTATAATAATGGATTTGGTATACGATTATTTCAAAAAATAAAAGTCGATGTATCCATATTTTGAATGATGATTATTAATTATTTATTTACTTTAGGCCCAATGACCATTTCTTCAATCAGTTTCTTTATCTTTCTATTTTACAGGGTCGTAAAAATCTTCTTCAGTGATAAACATATTTATCTATTTCTGTGATGTTTGAACTTTGCTGCATTTTCTATAATCATCTTCATTTAGTTATTAAATTTCATATGAATTTTATGTCCTTTAAATGTCATCTTGAAGTTATTACGTGGGTGATGACAGGATTATTACATCTTATTTATTTTAAGAGGAAATTACTCATAAAGATTAGTGGGCCGTTATAAAATATATGAATAGAAATACTTGACTCAGATGATAAATAATTTTACGATGTTATACTTCGAGAATAGCAGAAATTTAGACTAAATGCTGCTGTCAAATTCCTCTTTTTAGGTTAGTATATTTTCTAAGTCCACCATATTGTCTGAAGGTGTTAAAAATTACCCCAGAATACATAATATCATCATTAACTTCTTAAATTTTTATTTATTACTCCACTTATCTTACTTAAATCTTTCTCTGCTCTTTATACACATTTAATGTAAATGTAATTACGCTTCCCAATAAACTAAATGCTCTGCTCTTCACATTATGAACCTCAGAATCGTTAGTAGGAAAGAAAAACAATTGGTCGTAAAGAAAACAGTCTGGTGACACCCCATATAAGGCGCCAAGATTAATTAGTTTACTTTTCTTGAAACGTTTTAAATATCTTAGAATTTAGACGAAACATTAGACTGAAATTATGGGCCATTGTCGTATTCCCACAAGAATATGTTTTAGAATATTTTGTGGATATAATATAAAAGTAGGTGTTTTAGAAATATAAATGTCGCTTTAATGTATATTTAGACATTTATTTTCGTTTAACCATTTTGGAAAAAAAAGAAGAAACAATCAACTTAATTTCAGACAGTCAGACAACTTTAAAGGTACGAATTTTAGATAATGGGAAAAGCAGGAACTTTCTTGTAGACTCTTGAAAATAATAATAATAATAATAATAATAATAATAATAATAGTTTATTTTGCCAGTCGATCTTACAAAGAAATATGACACGTCAGGTTACAATAAAATACATACAAAGTTTTGTAATAACTTTTATTTATCAGGTAACATTTTAGATGTATTGAAAAGTTTATTGGACTTTGTGCCTTTCAAATTGGCAGATACTTTATTATACAGTTTAGTACCTACCAATTATTTTTGAATTTTTATATATATATATATATAGTATAGTGATAATTTATATTTAGGTATAATTAGATCATTTTTATTCCTAGTGTTATAATTATGTAAATCCGCCTGAGTTATTAAATTTGGTAAGTTATTTCTTATAAACATTAAAACAGACAGCATATACATACATGGTAATGTTAAAAAAAATTCTTGTTTAAAAGTATCTCTACATGATGTATTATAGCCAAGTTTAAATATATTTCTGATGGGTTTTTTATGCCATAATTTTGCAACAGAATTAAACCTAGCAAAATAGAACATTTTAACCGTTTTTACACCGGCTATTTGTGTTAATCTTTTAATTGCGTAATCTAAGGGTGCTAATTTTTTACATTTACTATTAATATCATAGCTCCAGGATAGATTTTCGTTTATTAATAGCCCTAAAACTTTTGCACTTTCGACTTGAGGTAGCGACTGATTATGACATTTTATTAAAATACTCCTTTTAAGAGTGGTGAAATTGACAGCAACAGATTTTGATACGTTCAAGACTAAATGTAAAGAAGAAAACCATTACGATAATTCAGAGGTCAGTTGTGACAACGAAGCTGACTGCTCATGGATGTCAGCATACGGAACCATTACTGACACATCATCGGAATAAGCGATGAAAGTATTGTTTTCTAGAACAGTTTTATTTTTATTTATATATAAAAAAAAAAATGGGCCAAGAATGATCCCCTGGGGTACACCACATTTTATTATTTTATATTCAGAAACAACAACAAGCTGTTTCCTATTCGTTAGGTAAGATCTTAGCCATTGCTCAATTTCCGCAACAGCCGTACTGTGATAATTTTGATTAACTGATCATGCATAACACAATCAAATGCTTTTGATAAATCTAAGAACAGGCCCGGATTACCCATAAGACCAACCTAGGCCATGGCCTAGGGCGCAGACACGGACGGGGCGCGCATCGACTGGTTGGAAAAATGGGAAAACGGAAAGAGAGAAGTACCAGACGACGTAATAGCAAAGTGATTGATAAATCCTGTTGAGCTATGACAGTTGTCGAAGATTTTAAATAATTCTAATATTTATATACCGGGTGTCTACTATTTGTGAATCTTAACAAATACAATGGTCAAATTTTCATTACTGTAATTTCTGTCCTATGAATTGCAGAATTAAAAACTGCATCTAATAAGTCCAAAATTATTGTTTACATGCGTTTTATTCGAGAGATAAAGATGCAAAATAAAAGTTGTAATCTTTAGCCACTTATAAAAATATGGTAAATGTATCTTTGATGCCTTATAATACAGTGTGTTCAATAAAATTCCTAACTTGGAGTAGGCTATGAACAGAGAAACGTAAGTCTGATGATTATTCAATTCAAAAGTCAAGATGTCAAAATTTATCATGAAATGTAATTTTAAGGAGTAAAAACAATAAAGAAGGATACAGTATATTGACATTCGCCGTTTTCTAATTTGCTTCCATTTCTAAAATAAGATTCAAGAAGAAAAACTTTAGATAACATTTTGGACAATATCTCATGTCAAACTGACATTTAATTAAATATTTTTAAATTGACATACGTTTCTTTGTTCATGGCCTACTCCGAGTTAGGAATGTTTTTGAACACACTGTAGTAGGTATATTAAAAAACAAATTTCACAAGGCGAGTCCAACTTTGGAAAACGAGCCGCTTTGCGGTGAGTTTTACAAAGGACGAGTGCAATCACAGTCCTTATTAAACATGTTTTTATACTATTTTTTCTATTCGGGTAATTTTATAATTGTATAGATTTTTAATAAATACGACTAGTAAAATTAGTTACATTGGTAGCACTTCCCGCTAACAAAATGAACTTCACAGATGAAAATTCTTCGTTGACTGACAGCAATTTGATGTTGATATGTCATTTATGTATCAGTTTCAAAAGCAGTCAGTCATACCACCTCTAGAAAACGAAAAGCTCCAAAAACAATACGTTTATAGATCTTCATAACCAGTTTTCAATGCCTTTATAGACTCACAAAGACACCGATATAGAAAAACAATTTAATGAAGTCAAGCATTAATAAAACTTGGTATATATTGAGATGGGGGGGATGCAGTCATGAATTTTGGTCTAGGACGTAAAGAAATAATAATCCGGGCCTGTCTAAGAACATACCAGTAATCATATTTCCAGCGTCTACGTTCTTGTACACATAATCTAATAATTATTCAAAAGCAGTTATAGTATTACAATTTTTGCGAAAGCCGCATTGCTCCACGAAGGTGACTCAATCATCTAGAAAAGATGTGAGACTGACCATCCTTGGTTGATACTACAGATTACATTAATAATATTTTTACTAATTATTGAATACCAAACTTTAAGATCCTATTAATTCCCCTATCCTTTATGTATCTTTCTCTTATTTGCTCAATAATAATGGATGCAAATGATCAAACAATCGTACTGCCTTCCTCCCTTCTAGTCCTGTTATATCTTGCTAATCCGTGGTATCATCTGTATGATTCCCAATGAAAAGGCACTAACATGCTGCATCCCCCGACCTGCAGTCCATAGGGGAACAAGGATAATAAAGCCGTATCTAAGAGGATATAAGAATCGGATAAATAATCGTCTTTGCGCTAAGCTAAGATCGATAAGGTTCGAAATGAAATAAATTGGTGACATCGCATAGATGATTATACAAGTAATAATTGTAATGCGATTGATACAATTACAGTGGGTTCAGAACGTATTTACAGTTTAATATTTTAAAGATATCTAATCAAGGTATCTGTATCATCAACGAATTATGTTGCAGTAGGTTTCATATTATAAAATTTCTGTATTAAAAGAAACACATTTTGTGACATTCATCTTTTTACCTTCCGTCACCTTTAGATAAGGAAAGTATTGTCTTTGGTCAAAAATTCGGTGGTGAGTTTTTAATCAATAAACACGTTTTAAGGTCTCTAGAATACGATTTTACTATTTTTACGATGATATATATATATATATATATATATATATATATATATATATGTGTGTGTGTGTGTGTGTGTGTGTGTGTGTGTGTGTGTGTGCGTGCGTGTGCGTGCGTGTAACAAAATTTTCGTCTACGATACTACAATTCCAAAAATTATAATTATTTCGTATTCCTCTTCGTTGCATCCATATGAAGAGCTGATTAGATTTTGGTTTTAATTGGTCAACCAGAAGTATTCTCATTTGAAGACTTTAACAGTTTTTTTTTTTTTTTGAAAAATCGATGGTAAATATCATGTTTTCACATTTAATGTTATTATAAATATTAAAGAAGATTGTATTCTCTATACGATTTTACAGCATTTTATACTTCATATTAAATGGATATAGAGTTGTAAAATTATAAAGAAATTAAATTTCATAAATTAGCTAGCTATACTAGAAACAGCTACCATATTAAAAAAAAATTCAATTGACATATTCCTAGTATATTTGTGTTACAATTTTCCTCGAAATATAGGATATTTTTGCTCGAAACTTTCTGTATGGAATTTGTATAAAATACATACAATTGTCGAAATGTAATGTACATACAAGAAATCTTTTGCAAGAAACTTTCTGTATGGATTTTATAGAAAATACATAGGTATTTACGAAAATTCTACCGGTAGATACCGCATCTACCGACTGTGTTCGAAAACACGAGTGGTAAAAAGTTACCGTGTTCGAAAATTGTACAATATCTACCAGATTCATCTACCGGATTCATGAAGAATCTAATCTCAATTTTTTTTATAGGTTATGGATCTACCCTATTTACCACTTGCGTTCTTAAAACATCGATTCCGGTATCTATAACCTGATAAACAGCTGTTTACCGGTAACAGTTCACCGGTAGAATTTTCTTAAATGCCTCATATAACTGACGGAAGGTAATGAGCTGGCCACATCAGATTTTTTTCGCTACTTTTTAATTCTAAGATTACCTTGGTCAGAAATCTTAAAATAAATTAAACTGTAGGTGATTGTATGTAGTTTGGATGGTCTGGGTTCGATACCGGCCGGCCGTGTCACCCAAAACTTTAACATATTCATCAATATGTTTACCATATTCCACCATTCTTGTCCTCCTATCTGTTCTTTCAATCTGTGATACCTGATCCCTTTCGCCCTACAGGATCCGTGTGTTTGTTCAGGGCACCTGGCTCGTGCCCTAGCAACCGGAAGTCCCTTGTAAGGGCAGCCCGCCCAGTGATTAGTATCTGGTGCAAGCGACCCGGGTTGAAATCCCGCTGGGCGTTCAACAACAACGTTAGAGGGCGGGGAACTGCAGAATGCATCTGGGATATTTGCATCCGAAAGGAAAATAACAGAGGAGGATGTAGAATTTGAGATTTAGGGACATATGGGGTATATACGGGTTGCTATTAAAGTATATAATTACTACATAATTATATCATTATGTGTAAAATTAGTAATTGTAGATACTAATGGTCTAATGTCTGGTTGTAGAAATGTTCATGAACGTTTAATTAACGGATCACCAAAACGAACATATCCAACGCAATTTTTCGACAGCAATGATTTAAATTTCATAGTGTAACGTGAGAGTATCTACACCTCTGAGTCTGCGAGCATGCAACTGTCGCCGGTGCGCTGAGCAAGAGTCTATGTGACGTAATCGCGCCAGCAACCGGGCGACGTAAACAAACGTGTCTCGTCGTGTTTAAATACTACCGGTCACCTTAACCTTTTGTATTCGATGTTATTAAGGGGTATAATGTTCTAGAGCTCTCTAGAAGGTAATAGTAGCTATGCCCTAGAGCCAGTGACATAGTCAGCTGAGTTGAATTGACGAGTTGTGTTCCATTAGTAAAAACCGACAGTTAATTCTTTTGATTCCATGATCATATAACTTGTTATGAGATCGGGGGTTGAGTATACAGAGGCTGTGGAGGTATGTTAGTTGTGGAAGTTAGTGAGTTTAGTAACATAGCAGTATCGTAATGAGCGTATTTCAGTTTAATGTCGAGTGGAATACTCAGGAAGTTACTGGTATACTAGCATCGCTGTGGAAGTAAATACTCGGTAGTGGTGTTGAACAGTTATGGCATACAGACAGTCGGTGATGCTTAAGGGGGGGGGGGAATTTAGAACATTTAGTCCGTCAGAAGGACAGTAAGTTAGTTACATAAATAAACAGTGAGGTGAAAGGAATGAATTTTGCTCGGGCAGTTGAATATACAGACGCTGTTGAATCAGTTGAATATATAGAGGCTGTGGAGGTCGGTGGGTCGGACAGTTAAATGTGATATCAATAAATAGTGACATAAATAGTCGAAATAAATAATCAATAATATCGTGTAAATTGTTAAAATAAATAATTAGTGTTAGTGTTTAACTAGTTAATTAAATTCTTAATCTTAATTTCTTTAACCATAGTAATCGTCATTGTTAGTTTTTTAATATTTATTTAACGTTTTAATGAACATCTATTTTAATTAATAAAAGATATAGTTTTTATTATTTTTTTTTTTCATTTATTATTTAACTAGAATATATGGGCGATAATACATGCATTAATCTAATATATACAATTCACATTCCTTTTTGACCTGTTACCGGCGTCCTCTTCCACATACGAAAATTTGTCAACGACGGACTGGTCCTCTAGGACGCGTTCTTCTGTTATAAAGTACACATTGTTATTCCAATTTACAACAATTATCATAAGCGTGCATTATCATCTAATAAGAAAGACAGGAGATGGGCAGGAATAAGGTTGCTCCCAAGTCCCAGACTTGGGCAGGCGCCCCGTATATTAAATGCGGCCTAATACCTCGTGGATTCCGTTACCTCTATCCGCAAAGGTATGCACCCAGTGCAGGGACGAATTGCTGGAATACGGCTCTTGTGAATAGTCATTTCTGAGCCACTAGCGGTACCATAGCCACATACGCATGTATCAGATATGTTGAGTTCCCACAACTCGACCTTGAGGTCAATGGGTCTCAGATCCATTATGAGAGCTTGACGTATGTAGGTCCTAGAACTATCATGATAAACCCCAGGTTTATCCTTTATGTCCCAGACGTTCTCGTGTATCTCAGTTGGTGTTTCTCACACCTCAGAAGACGTAGCTCTATGGATCCAAATTTGTCCCAGACAAGCCTTCGGATAATTAGAAAACTACTATATATGTTTGCGGCAACAAACAAATAATACAAATGTATATCTCACATATACCATGCATATCCAATATACAAACAGTGTATAACATATCAATGAAGCATCTGGTGAGCCACACCACTCTATACTTGTATAATAATTAAAATGACAGCGAGTTCTACCACTCCCCTATAATTAATGCAAACAGCTAATCTTTTTACCTTCCGTCACTTTTAGGTAAGGAAGGTATTGTCTTTGGTCAAAAAATTCGATGATGAGTTTTTAATCCATAAGCACGTTTTATGGTCCCTAGAATACGAATGTATTATTTTTACGATGATGTCTGTATGTATGTAGGTGTGTGTGTGTGTGTGTGTGTGTGTGTGTGTGTGTGTGGGTGTGTGTGGGTGTGTGTGTGTGTGTGCGTGTGTAACAAAAATTTCGTCTGCGATAACTCTAATACTAAAATTTCAAAAATTATAATTTTTTCGTATTCTTCTTCGTTACATCCATATGAAGAACTGATTAGATTTGGGTTACAATTGGTCAACTAGAAGTACCATCATTTTTTCACATTTAATGTTATTATAAATATTAAAGAGTATTTTATTCTCCATACGATTTGACTGCATTTTATACTTAATATTTAATTGGATATAGAGTTAAAAAACTATAAAGAAATTAAATTTCATAAAGTAGCCGTAGCTATGGAAACAGCTACTATATTAAGAAAATTCTGATTGAAAGATATCAGGGATGTCAGTGTCAAGTGAGATTGACATAGTGTTTTTGTCTTATAATTTTACTGAAAATATAGGATCTTTTGCTATAAATTTTCCATATGGAATTTGCATGAAATACATGCAACTGCCGGAAGGTAATGTATAAGAAATAGAATCTTTAGCATGGAACTTTCTGTATGAAATTTGTACAAAATTCATAGAACTGACGGAAGGTAATGTGCTGGCCACATCAGATGTTTTTTATGTACACTTTTAAACGCGCACGACACTGTGTATAACAGAACTAAGGGTCGGGCGGTCGCCGAGGGTTGAGAAATGTTCAAGTGTTTTGGCCTTTTAAACCAGTGGCGTGCAGTCGAAAAGTGAATCTTACATTTATAATAATTCTTTGATTTTTACACTTCACCCAAATAAATAAAAACATTACAATAAGAACAAAGAAACTGATTCGAATTTGTTCATTTTGTTTCATTAAACAAAGCGTAGATGAACGTTTCTGCAACCGAATATAAATGTTCTTCATTCAGAAAGATTAATTTTCTTGTATTTCGTATTTATAGTGGAAAGCAATAATACAAATCTCGTTGAATATAATTTAAATATAAATTCAATATTTTATAGGCATTGGCTTACCATACGTAAATACAGTAACAGTACACCTGCGTAACGTTGCAATTGTATAAAACACGAAGTGACCATAATTCTGCAAAAGTACAAACAATCGCTGGCTTTAATAGCAAGCAATAAAATATAAAACAATCATTTATTGCGAAGCATAAACCCGTTCAATATTAATATTTAATCTCCCTGTATAAAATGAGCAAGTGCCGTTCCGTTAGGCGTTTGTTTTAGAGATTTTATTGGTCATTCAAAAACAAATGCGAGGTGTTAAACAAAACAGTTGCTGTTGCACAACCATAACATTAAACAGAATGTTATTGTTTCTTTCATTGGAATTCTTGCAAGTTCGTTAGCTTGGGTTATTTTTCAGTTTTTATGTAGCTTGCGTGGTTGATGTGCGGTTTGAAATGTGTGTCACATAAATTCTATAGGAACATCTGCAATGACAAAAGAAACACGCAACGCTGATGGCGCGACTAACTTGATTTTAAAAAGTTTGTAAAGGAAAATGACTTACGACAATGAACTTTGTGTAAATTTGCTGCTGTATTCATTTATTTTTCCTCTGACAAACTGCTGAGGGAACATTTATGAAACTTTATTATCTTCGGAACACTTTAATTTTTTAAAACGGAAAGAATTCGCTTTGGGAGCGAACACAGTTTGAAACACAAAAAGAACCCTTTGGGTGTAGATATTTTATTATGGCTTATTATCCATTTCTGGATTTTTGCTTTCATTCACAGATTTTGGTTATGACGATATATCTTTATCGTTGTCACCTTTAAAGATAAATAAATAAATTTACTGTTTTTCATTTTGTATATATTATTTTAATATGATTACTTATTTAGTTAAAGATTTTAAACGCTAATCACTACGACCTATAAGATCTAATATAACATAGTTTTCTGGAAGCAGTCCCAAAGTTCTCATGAGGCCAGCTACTTCTCTAGGAGTCAGTTTCCCGATCTCATTTGCCGTAAGGTACCTTTTACCTACAACCCCAGGTATCCAAGCACATAATAGTTCGGCCGGTTTACATTTTCAACAAAAAAATCTGATATGGCCAGCACATTACCTTCCGTCAGTTCTATGTATTTTGTACAAATTTCATACAGAAAGTTCCTTGTAAAAGATTCTATTTCTTGTGCATTACCTTCCGGCTGTTGGATGTATTTTATATAAATTCCGTACAGAAAATGTCTAGCAAAAGATCCTACATTTCCAGTCACTGACATCTTTCAATCAGAATTTTGTTAATATAGTAGCAGTTTCCATAACTGGCTACTTTATGAAATTTAATTTATTTATAATTTTTGAACTCTATTTCCATTTAATATTTATAAAATGCAGTCAAATCATATAGAGAATAAAAAATTCTTTAACATGTATAATAACATTAAATGTGAAAAAATTATATTTAACATCGTTTTTTCAAGAGAAACTGTTAGAATCTTCAAATGAGGGTACTTCCGGTTGACCAATGTGCCCGTGCAACTTTTTTGAATTTTTTATATGTTACGAAGAAATTAGAAATAGAAATTCCGTATTTTTTGTTTTCTTGAAATTATGCTTAATAACGCCTAAAATAATTATTAAACTTTTGGCGCGAAAGTTGTGACGTTAACGTCACTCCGTCATAAGTAGAAAGAACCGACATACGTTACCATTAGTAATGGTAAAATATAATATACAATAAATGTCGCAAGAATAAAAATACGTACCCATTACAAACTGTGATCAAAAATCTTTAGAGCTACTGGTAATAAATAAACGAGATACTTATTATATCATTTCAAAATATATATTTGTTTGATTTACTTACATGAATAGGTTTAGGAGAAGTGTTAAATGATAATTTATGAAAAATTTACAACGTACATATTATACATAAATAAAAATTAGGTATGTAAAATTAATAATTTTTGCTCGTTTTCATAATCAGGTTAATCATTCGCTTTAATTAATGAGACTTTCAGACTTTATTTAATATAATATTGAAGGTTATTATACTCACCAAGTGCCATTATTATAATTAAAATAGTATTTAAACTATTTTCTATTTATAATTAAATACAACAATGACATTATTGATTACAATAATCAGGGCATGTTTCATAATAATAAGTAATCCAGCATTTACATTCCTATTTACTAAATGATTACAACAATGACAAATATTGAGATTAAAATAATTAAAACATAAATTATAATATAATTTTTTTTTAATAAGTAAATTTTCTTTTGATCTTAATAAAAAATTACTCGGATATATTAGATATATGTGTTACAGTATGTGTAAAGCCAATCGCGAATTTATTACCAAAATATGCATGGTCCACTGTAAGATGATATTTTCACAGGGAAACTGGACGACTGTAATGACGCTGACGTCACAACATGGCGATCATTTTACGCTAAAAACTTTAATTACATTATTATAGGTATAAAAATACAAAATATATAGCAATTTTTATTTCGTTTTCATTTATTTATATTCAAAATTCATATGCGACATGTAATTTCTAAAAAGTCAAAGACTTGGACGGGCCCATTATAACCAAAATCTAATCAGCTCTTCATATGGATGTAACGAAGAAAAATACGAAAGAATTATAATTTTTGGAATTGTAGTATTAGTCATCGCAGGCGAAAATTTTGTCACACACAAACACACACACACACACACACACACACACACACACACACACACACACACACACACACACGCACACACACACACACACACACACACACACACACACACACACACACACACACACACAAACAAACACACACACACACACACACACACACACACACACACACACACAAACAAACACACACACACACACACACACACACACACACACACACACACACACACACACACACACACACACACACCTACCCACACACCCATCCACACACCTACCCATTTATGAATACCACCCACCACATTCATAGGGATATTTTATTATTTGTTGGGGGAAACAATTTCATTACAGTCGTAAAGTTTGCATGTTATCGAAATTCTCGCAATTATGAAAATTTTTATTGCGGTATCTACGACCAAGTGTCATACAGAAATTTATACATTCATATACATAAAATAATATTTATTTTACGATTTTTGCTTTTGTGTTCTTCCTTGCTTAATTTTTCCAGTGAAGTATTATTAAAATTTCTTTCGTGACTAATATGATACATTCCACACTCATATAATAAATAACTATTAATGTATCCGTACTTTAATAACAAGGTAATATATATGTAATATAAAATAGAAATTATTTATATGAAAATATAATATTTGTGAAAATCCTGGTTTAAAAATAATACCATTCATCTTCTGTTATAACAAGAGAGTAATACTTCTTGAAGATAAATGACAATGTAAGGAAAACATTTGCATCCATTGCATCTTACAATAAAATGCGCCTCCAGCATCTATCTATCTTTGTTAGCGTCAGGGCGTTTATGTGAGTTAGAAAGAGATGCAACCGATGCAGTATGTCGTAACTCAGAACGATAGCAGGAGTAATGCGGAGATAGAAGAAGCATCGGGTGATACGTTTTCATAAATGGTGACGTTGTTGTATGGTTTATGGTAAATCCGAGAGGTATATGTATTCGGAATGAGCTTTTTTATATTTCTCATGATTTATGAAAGATGTATGTGTTTGCAAATGCGAAATGTGTGGATACAGGGCTGTGAATGCTCCATCATTAATCAAAAATTACTGGAACATGCTTAGAAATAAGATAAATAAATATGTATCATCGCTTCTTCTATCTATCATTATGATGAAAAAGGTTATTCGAAATGTAACAGCAAATTTGAAATACATTCCCTATTTATCTAAAATATAATAGGCTACTTGCGTGGTACTGAAAATCTGGTATCTATCACTAAATACCTAAAGTAAAGTTGAAAACGTATGTAAAAATATAAATTTTATTTTAAAAAACTATGTTTTTTAATAAATTAAGAAAGAAGATTTTCTTTGACGTCATTATTTTGAACTGGAGAAAGGGATGCATATTTAAGAATGTAACCTGTAGATGGCGAGCGAGTGCGAGTTTTAATTTGATTTTGACATTAGTTCATTTTTCTGTCACTGTCTCTCTTCTTTATTATTTACAGTTTGTGTGGTTTCTGTTACTTTTATTACGTATTTCGATTTGTTGAGCAGGATTTTAACTTAGTTTATACTCGTACAAGATTAAAATGACAAACGAAAATATTAATCTCCAAACAGATTATCTGTCATGTTAAAATTACCCGCACATGCCGTTGCTATTGGACGTAACGATGTTTTTGCTTTACGACCATTCATTAGTTCGGCGTAATTCTACGTCATACATGGCGGTAATTTAAATATTAAAATTTCATTCATTTTTTTCTGGCCAATTAATGAAAATTTCGCCAAAAAAAATATGGGTAGCAAGTTTTTATCGTCCTTTTAAACATATTAAATAAAAAAATGGCACTACACATGAGCAATATTTATAGAATTTCAATTTAGGTTTTACAGGTTACTAAACATGCAAAATAAAATTTGTTTAGTGACGCTTGTGTATAATTGAATTATCTTCAACTTTTATTTGAAACACTTTTGTCAAAAATTAATTGGAAACTTTTGCGCAAGGAAAAACTAATTTCCCATGTTAAACGCCTATGGGCCGCTTTTTAATTAACACCCTGTATATATATGGGGTCCCGTGGCCGCGTGCCTAAGTGTCTGGTCGCAAATCTGGGGAACCGGGTTCGATTCCGACAGACGCTAAATATTTCGAATTTTAAATAGCACAAAATTGACCCCTGTGGTGCACTCTCCACGCCAACAATGAGTGCCCTTGAGGTGACGTCTGGTAAACGCCCGCACGGTACAAATATGTCATCATCATTACCGATATCTGCGTAGAAAGCAGATTGGCACACCCATCAATGGGTAATATGCCGCGATGATATATATATATATATATATATATATATATATATATATATATATATATATATATATATATATATATACAGGGTGTAAATGAAATAAGTGCATTAAATTTGACCAGTAGTATAACTCATCGAGAGCAACAATATTTCTTAATAACTTTTTCTCGAAATCGCATATTTTTTTAGCATTTTTACCACCCCGTAAATTGACGAGTCGTTCCAAATATTTTTAATTATTATACCATGTGCAAAAAGTTCAATGTTTTCAGCACATAACAGACTTCAATTTTGGGAATGGCTCATAATGTTCATTTATGAGACTGAATTTACTTGGGAAGGTGTATTTATTATGCACAATACACATCTTGAAAGACGAAAATGCTGTAAAAATTTTCATTAAAAAATGAACAATAAATGGACGACTAATTATTGGTACTCATGTACTTCTTTTAAATGGACAAAAGTTTGTACTTACATTTTTTGAATAACGAATTTAAACTATTATGATTTGTCGACAATAAATAATCATCTCATAACCTAATAACTATGCTTTTGGTCTTCGTCTCGTTACCTCGTTTCTCCTTGTCTTCCACTATTCACGTGATTAAAAACCTGGTTCAATATACAACTTTATACTTTTGTTATCCAATATTTAAATTCATTTATTTTAAAAATTGTACTATTACGTATTAATTAATAATAATGTTATTTCCCTTGATTCGTTTATTAATGACTGTGACTGTAAGTGTAACCGATAACCGAGAATTTTTGAGCTGCTTGTATCTCACTTGAATACGGCAGCGCAGTCATTTGTCTCTTTGTTCTTCATAGGCGGGTAACGAAATATGCAACAAATCTTTAAAGAATTTTAACTCAAAATCTAAAAGACTTAGAAAAAAAAGTTATTAAGAAATATTGTTGCTCTCGTCGAGGTACATTACTGGTTAAATTTAATGCAGTTATTTCATTTACACCCTATTATATATATATATATATATATATATATATATATATATATATATATATTATATATATTGTAACGTGCAAACGGGCGCCACTGAGTCAAGCAAGCAAGCAAGCGACCGTCGAGTCGAGCGCGAGAGAAGGCAAGAAAATATATGACGATACGGGACGCAGAGAAATCTCGTCTCGAAAACTCGAGACAAGACGAGAGTGGTATCATTAATCCATATTATTAATTTTTATATTTTGTAAAGAGTCAAACATTGTTATAGAAAAGCTTCAAAACGAAGAAAGAAGAAAGAAATGGTTGTGTTAAGTAAACACAAAACCATTTATAAAACTAAATTTTATTCTGTGAAGAAACATTAAATATTTTTTTAAATTTTGTCTTTGCATTTCTGTCATTGGCTAATATCTTTCGGACGTCACAGACAGTGTAATTTGCCGCTAATTCAAAAAGTATACTTTAAATTTGTACTGCGCTTAATTAATTAAAACAGAAAATCATATTTAATAATACTGTAGAACGTACTTATTCCAATTTAATAAGAAGAAAATGTTACTTTTTTAAAATATCTCATTAGACAATGAAACTCAGTTTGGTGAAATAGTGACATCAGTTGTTGCTCAAAGCCACGGAAATTGTATAAGATGAAGGAAATATTTTTTTGCGTCTTAATTATTATCGTTGGCGAAAGAGAAAATAGTAGACTTATTAAATTTCCATCCTGAAACAAAATTAACAGAGAAAATGTAATAATAAACATCAAAATAGAAATGACGAGTACCTAATAACTTAGAATTTAATTAAAATAGTAATAAATAGAAAGGCAGAGCAAACATTCTCTCCAATTACAAGAGCATAGCAGAGCATTCCGACTATTGTAGAGAATTATTTTCTCCATTATTAATATTATCTTACCGCTATGATGAATAAAAATACTGGCGAAGCATTCGCGAAAATAAAAACATGTGGGACTTAATTAATACGAACTTTACCAGGAAAATTAGTTTTCGCGTTTAATTAAATATTTTACCTGGACGATGGAGTGGAGAGTACAATTCAAGTATTTATATTTAGAATTTAATGAGTAATTGTATTATTTGCAGATTTGTACGTAGGAACACAAATTAATTAGTTTTATAAAATAGGAGATAAAACTGTTATTCATTTGTTGATAGATGGAATCTCTACACCTTTTCCAAAGGGGTCTTGTCTTCCACCAAATAAGATATTAGAACAAAGGTTGTTTGTATTAAAACTACGTCACACATCTACTCTAGTAAACCAAATAATACGTGTTTGAGTTTATAATTCAGTCATTGCTACATTATTTAAGATGTATAAGTGGCAGACTTATCGCATCCGAGTGTGATAAATAGAAGAGCCTAGCCATCACGGCAGCAGCGCCTCCGCAGATACACGATGTCTTCCGAGTGGAAAATTAGACTCATTTTTTAAGAAATCCTGACAAAAACAGCACCTAGCGCACAAAACTCGAGCCTTATACTTGTTTTCCGTCACCTTTAGGTAAGGAAGGTATTGTATTTGGTTAAAAAATTCTGTGGTGACCTTTTGATGAATAAGCACGTTTGTGTGTGTGTGTGTGTGTGTGTGTGTGTGTGTGTGTGTGTGTGTGTGTGTGTTTGTGCTTGTGTGTGTGTGCTTCTCTCTCTCTCTCTCTGTGTGTGTGTGTGTGTGTGTGTGTGTGTGTGTGTGTGTGTGTGTGTGTGTGTGTATGTGTGTGTGTGTGTGTGTGTGTGTGTGTGTGTGTGTGTGTGTGACAAAAATTTCATCTGCGATAACTCTATTACTACAATTCCAAAAATTATAATTCTTTCGTATTCTTCTTCGTTACGTCCATATGAAGAGCTGATTAGATTTTGGTTATAATTGGTCAACCGGTAGTACTTTCATTTGAATATTTGAACAGTTTTTCTTAAAAAAAGATGTTAAATATTATTTTTTCACATTTAACGTTATTATAAATATTTAGAAATATTTTATTCTCTATAAGATTTGAATGCATTTTATACTTCATATTAAATGAATATAGAGTTAATAAATTATAAAAAAATTTCATATATTAGCCATCTATACTATAACTCTGGAAACAGCTGCTTTATTAAGAAAATTCCGATTGACGGGTGTCAGTGTCATATGTAACTGACTATTTCACTCATAAATATATAAACCAATCCAATTTCAGAATTCTACATAGTTACCAAGTTTCATTTCGACAAAACACCGTCACAAAAATTTTTTCGCACCCTTTAAGCCAATAAGATGTCGTATTTTTACAAGAAAGTGAGTTTTGATAAGCAAATTTTTTTGACGTTTTAGGAACATACTGTTTACATACCTGTCAAAGTCTGTACATTTTCAGTTACCAGTTTTATTAAAAACGAGTCGATTTGGACAGGAATTTATTTAAAACGTTGAAAAAGCAAACTGATACATAATACCTCTAAACACAATAAATATTACAAGATTTTTGTGAAGAAAAAATTATATAAATGATTACCTGATTTTTATTGTGGAAATAGTCATCCGAATACCATTCGTGGTTAAATTTTATCCTGGAAAAATTTTACGATTGCTTTACTCGAGCCTGTTGCCAATTTATTTCGTGACATTGATCAAAAATCACTCGTTTGACAACTCGTGATTTTTTTGTCAATGTCACTCAATAAATTGCTAGGCAACCGGCTCTCATAACAATCTGAAAAATTTTCCGGCAAAAATTTACCACTTATGATATTATATATGACAATATGTTTGTGTTTAGGATCTTTTGCTAGAAACTTTCTGTATGGAATTTGTATAAAATACATACAACTGACTAAGGTAATGTACACGAAATAGAATCATTTACAAGGAACTTTATGTATGACATTTTTGCAAAATACATAGAATTGACGGAAGGTAATGTGCTGGGCACATCAGATTTTTTAAACTTATTTTAATAACTACTATATCGACCCAGGTTTGCTACTAGTAAAAGCATTCAAAATTCCAAAATAAATCAACTAGTATGTTTATTGGCAACTATGAAACCAAATTTGCGAAAATAAGATACTGGCACTGACATAAAACAACGCTATTCGGACTGCTATGAATGAAGTTTACGTTACAGTTAACAACAAGCATCATCATTTTAAAAATGTAACTTAGTCGAAACAATATGAATTTTTAGAAGACAAGCTTGTTGCGCACCTTTCTTGTCAATGCATATATGAGAGAGACAAAAATATGTCCTTTAACTCTCTTATACTGTTCCTCCTAATTGATATCACAAGTCAAGAGTGACCGTTCACATCACTCTTCTTCCTTAGGGACTCGGTAGTCCCGCCACGGTGAAATTATTACCACACGTTTGGCAGTCCTCCTCCTATGATCCCAGCAGAAATATCCAGGATTTCACCGACTCGTGCCAACTTGTTTGCGGCAGGCAAGAGGATAAAATAAATAAAAAGTTTAATTTTTTTCTGTGTCATTTGGCGTGATAAATGGGAATGAATAAATTTCGTATCTGAGGGGAGATTGATTAAAAAATGTAAAAGTGAGGAATTTAAATATGAGTTTTTATGGATATGTAAAGTTTAAATTAGATATTTCGGCGAAATAGAATTCAGAAGGGAGTTTTAAAGTATCCAAGTAACAGGAATACAATATTGAATTTATACTTTACACAACACCGAAATTAAGGTGGTAATATATACTTTTATCTGCATACAACTGGCAAACAGACATTTTGCCATTCTTAAGAAGAAAATAAATAAACTATTATTCACGAAAGATAACTATTCAAGGTCATTTGTTAGAAGAAGGAATACACATCACTTTATAGCAGTAGCTTAGCAACATTTTTATTAGAAAGAGAAAAATCTGATGTGGCCCACACAATACCTCCCGCTATTTAATTTTTATTAATTTAAATATACATACTTATACATATTTAGTTATACTGGAAACTGTATTAAGATCCATTCCATGTAACTATATTTCTATTTATTTCCTTTTTAAAACTTTACTATAATAAATTTTAAATGATTAGTGATATTTATCTGCCAGTTACATAGATTTGTAATATGAACTGTGTAACCAAAGAGTTATGCTTAGGCTCCGGAATTTAATTATAGATACTTTTATAAATTTATTCATAAAATATATAGAAAAAGTATTTTTCTACAAATCTATTAAAAGTGGGCTTTTTAATGTTTGTTTTTAGCGTTAAAAATGTCATTTCATGACGCCAGTGTTAAAAGTGATAGACTATTGTTACTTTTGAAACTAGTGTTAATAGTAAATGTCAAAAAATTATTAGAAATACAAATTTAAATTAAAAAATAGTGTATGTAGAAAAAATAGTGTATGATATACGTGTTAAAAGTGATTTTATTTTGTTCGAAGCTTCCTTCTCACAAAATAAAATGTCACTTTTAACACTTATATCATAAATAACTATTATGCATATCTGTAGAAAATTTATTAATCTTTAATTTTTATAATAACACAAATCTCGAAAAAATAACATTTAAAATTTAAAGGTATTTTTCGAAGAAAAACTATTTTGAGGTTCAAGTAAAGTGCCATTTCCGATTATCTGATTTACACTAAAATTTAATGGCTTCTTCCCATATTAGAATAAGATAGAAATACACGGTTTCAAAATTTTCAGAATAGTATTTGAGTTAGAGTGGAGGATCCACACATACACACACACACACATACACGCACATACACACAAACACACACACTCACACACACATACACACAGACATCATTGTGAAAATATTAAAATTGGATTCTAAGGACCATAAAACGTAGTCGTTTACCAAAATGTCGATATGCGATTTTTAGCATGATCCCTATACCTCCCTTACCAAGGGTAGCGGGAGGTAAAAATTATTTGACCTATGTCTACTAAGTTTATGTGGTGTGACAGATATACGTAAGTAGTGGCATACTTTCTAACACACTATAAATAATAATGACATATGTCGTAGAATTATCTACTACACTGCCCTCTGTGCTAATGTTTACATAAAATTATTATTTGATGGTTTGTAAGCCAAGTCTATGTTTTTGTGTGTAAATCTTTGAGAAAGGCATTATTTAAAAAGAAAGATAATTATCAAATAAATTACTCTTATTTTTTCAGTTAAAATATGTCTATAAATATTTCGTGTTCCACGCCTATGAATACAGAATGCAGCGAAGTTATCTGCAAGTATTATTATATCAGACGGCTCATAAATGACTGTGAATAAGTCATCTTTCGTGAATTTTTCAATTGAGTAATGATCAGAAAAACGTTTCTCTTTTCATAGCCTACTCCGAGTTAGGATTTTTTTAATACACTGTAGTACAGTAATATATTCAGTGTGCATAGAGAAATTAGGAAGCCAAAGTTCCTAACAACTCCGTCGAATATAAATTCTAACTGCAACATTGATTCAAATTACAATTCAAAAATAGGTTAACAGTTTTCTCTGTTTATACATTCTGTTTGTTATTGTATTTAAAAATTTTAAAGACTACCATTATTCCAAGTCATACATAATTTATGTCAATTGATGCATGAAAGTAAAAGACTGTAGCGTGACAATCCAATATCGATAATTTTATTTATTTAACCTCATCAAAACAGAAAACATTCAAAACATTATAAATCAGACGTGAGATCAGATAGCAGCAACTACACGACGTTAAAGAGTAATTAATTAAAACTATCGTTTGCTAACGACCCTCGTATTTTTTCTTCCCTCATTAGTGATTTTTACAGGGGTAGAATAAGATAAATGATTAATGAAACCGTTGTTTTGTACGTGTTTTTAAATATCTTAATGCCCCTAAATTAACGAGAGTGCCTACTATTTTTCTACTACGAGTACATTTGTGGCGTAATTAGTAATGGTTTTCTTTTTATACTCCAGTTGCATTCGGAAGAATCTTGAGCCATTTTGAGAGAAAACTAGTTGGGATTGGATAGGACATTTGGGAAATTTGATATTTTGCATATTTTATTACCAGGTGAACGAGGTATGCATGGGATGTGCTTCGTTATATATTAAAAGATACGATTAACAAACAAACAGAAGGGCAAGGGTTTATATTTTTACTAGATAATAAAATTTTATTTTATTTTTGACGAAATAAAAATAAAAATCTGGTGTGGCCAACACAATACCTTCCGCCATTAATAGCCCGAGTCACAAAAGAGATTAAGTTTTTTAGTTTAGCGAATTTTACTCTAATTTTGACAGTTTATTTCTTAAAATATAGCCTAATCTAATCTAAATAACTACCTTTTTTTAAACCCCTCAACAGGATTAAATCCCAATTACAGAGTGGGTTCACATTCACACACATCCATGCCTTAGTGGGATTCGAACCCAGAGTCCCGAGGGCACTCATGATATGAGGCGTTGCTCTAACCATTGAGCCACCAGAACTATAATAAAATGAAGATTAAATTTTAAATACCGGGATAGAGTAGAATTCACTAATCCAAAAATGAGGATTAGCTTAAATGTTTTTGTGAATCGTTAATTTTTATTAATCTAAATACATATCTACATATTTACTTATGCTGGAAACTGTATTGAATTCCCTTTCTATTGTTCTGTTTACTATTTCCTTTTTAAAACGTTACTAGTATTATTTTGAAATGATTAGTTCTTTGACAGCGACATTTATCTGTCAGTTACATACATTTGAATAACTGCGTTTTGTTTGTTTAAAGCGTAGGCTCTGGGATTTAAATTATAGATAATTTTATAAATTTATCCATGAAATATATTGAAAAAGTATTAATGCAAATCTATTGAAAATTTAATAACCTTTAATTTTTATGATAACATTAATCTCGAAAAAATAACATTTGAAGGTATTTTCACCAAAATCTAATGGGCTCTTTCCAATACAGAAAA
This sequence comes from Harpalus rubripes, assembly GCA_963082715.1. Lineage (NCBI taxonomy): Eukaryota > Metazoa > Arthropoda > Insecta > Coleoptera > Carabidae > Harpalus > Harpalus rubripes. The sequence goes on along the minus strand of OY720452.1, from coordinate 4,543,991 downwards.
AGTTCGAAATACAATATTTAATTTTTTTTTGAATGATAGTATTTGAGTTAGAGTGGAGGATCCACATACATACACACATAAACACATACACACATACACACATACACACATACTCACATACACACATACACACATACACACATACACACATATATACATACACATATACACACATACACTCATACACACATACACACATACACACAGACATCATCGTGAAAATGTTAAAATTATATTCTAGGGATCTTAAAACGTGCTCATTTACCAAAATCTCGATATGCGATTTTTAGCATGATCCCTATACCTCACTTACCAAGGGTAGGGGGAGGTAAAAAAATATAGGACGCGAGCAAACATGTGACTCTAGCAACCTTCAAGTGTTTTAAATCAGCTGACATGTGTCTCACTTTTGACAAGACCAATGTTTTGACTTTGATTTTAATTTTGAACTGTTAAAAAATTATTTTTAATTTCATGTGTTTTAATGCCTGGAAATTCTAAAATAATAACATTTTAGCAGTAAATAATCAAAATAAGTCAAAACCTTGGTCTTGTCATTCTTATCAAAGTGACACGCGCACACAAATCAGCTGATTAGAAAGCACTTCAAGGTCGCTCGAGTCACGTGTCTGCTCGCACCCTATTTCCAATCTCAAACAAAATGATTGATTACTATAAGTGAAATCATTAAAATGTAAAAAAGTTTTAAAATCGTTATTAAAAATATGATGTGGCCAGCACATAACCTCTCGCCAGATATTTTACCTGGTTGTACGCATAAAACAAAAAATATTTTTAAATACTAATACATATATTCATGTCTCACTACAAAATAATTCTCATATATTTGCAAAATCTATGGGATATTTGAATATAAATTATGTACAATACATACATTTTCTTTATATTCAATATCCTGAAATTTTCTTTTTCTACTTTCCTTTTCTTTTTCTTTATATTCGTCAATTTTTCGCAAATTCCTTTTACATTCTTTTTTACGTATATTCTTTTACGTTGTTGACTTTTTTTATTTTCATAATTTGAATTTCTTGCCTTGAAGTACTTTGATTTGAGAATTTTTACATCAAATTATTTTATATGCATTTCTTTATCACTAAATCTATAGAAGATAAAATAATGAATTTATATTTATCGAATAAAGAATTTAACGTTCTTTAATATAAGTATTTACATAAATTTTCAAAATATAATATTTAGATGATTTTTTCTTGTAACTACTACTTCAGGTTGTCCAATTGTTACCAAAACTGACTCGACTCTTCCCATTATTGTTAGATTGAGGAATCCGTAGTTAAAAATGTCTTAACACACACACACACACACACACACACACACACACACACACACACACACACACACACACACACACACACACACACACACACACACACACACACACACACACACACACACACACACACACACACACACACACACACACACACACACACACACACACACACACACACACACACACACACACACACACACACACACACACACACACACACACACACACACACACACACACACACACACACACACACACACACACACACACACACACACACACACACACACACACACACACACACACACACACACACACACACACACACACACACACACACACACACACACACACACACACACACACACACACACACACACACACACACACACACACACACACACACACACACACACACACACACACACACACACACACACACACACACACACACACACACACACACACACACACACACACACACACACACACACACACACACACACACACACACACACACACACACACACACACACACACACACACACACACACACACACACACACACACACACACACACACACACACACACACACACACACACACACACACACACACACACACACACACACACACACACACACACACACACACACACACACACACACACACACACACACACACACACACACACACACACACACACACACACACACACACACACACACACACACACACACACACACACACACACACACACACACACACACACACACACACACACACACACACACACACACACACACACACACACACACACACACACACACACACACACACACACACACACACACACACACACACACACACACACACACACACACACACACACACACACACACACACACACACACACACACACACACACACACACACACACACACACACACACACACACACACACACACACACACACACACACACACACACACACACACACACACACACACACACACACACACACACACACACACACACACACACACACACACACACACACACACACACACACACACACACACACACACACACACACACACACACACACACACACACACACACACACACACACACACACACACACACACACACACACACACACACACACACACACACACACACACACACACACACACACACACACACACACACACACACACACACACACACACACACACACACACACACACACACACACACACACACACACACACACACACACACACACACACACACACACACACACACACACACACACACACACACACACACACACACACACACACACACACACACACACACACACACACACACACACACACACACACACACACACACACACACACACACACACACACACACACACACACACACACACACACACACACACACACACACACACACACACACACACACACACACACACACACACACACACACACACACACACACACACACACACACACACACACACACACACACACACACACACACACACACACACACACACACACACACACACACACACACACACACACACACACACACACACACACACACACACACACACACACACACACACACACACACACACACACACACACACACACACACACACACACACACACACACACACACACACACACACACACACACACACACACACACACACACACACACACACACACACACACACACACACACACACACACACACACACACACACACACACACACACACACACACACACACACACACACACACACACACACACACACACACACACACACACACACACACACACACACACACACACACACACACACACACACACACACACACACACACACACACACACACACACACACACACACACACACACACACACACACACACACACACACACACACACACACACACACACACACACACACACACACACACACACACGGACATCATCGTAAAAATGTTATAATCGGATTCTACGTACCTTAAAACGTGCTTATTCAATAAAATCTGGATATGCGATTTTTAGCATGAATACAATACCTCTCTTAGCGAGAGGTAAAAAATATAGGCGCGAGCAAACATGTGACTCGAGCAACCTTGAAGTGTTTGAAATCAGATGATATGTGTGCGCATGTCACAATGTCACTTTGACAAGACCAATGTTTCGACTTATTTTAATTTTGAACTGCTAAAAAATTATTTTTAATTTCATGTGTTTTACTGCCTGGAAATTCTAAAATAATAACATTTTTAAGTCAAAACCTTGGTCTTGTCAGTGACATTCTTATCAAAGTGACACGCGCACACAAATCAGCTGATTAAAAAGCACTTCAAGGTCGCTTGAGTCACGTGTCTGCTCACGCCCTATATCCAATCTCAAACAAAATGATTGATTACTATAAGTTAAATCTTTAAAATGTAAAAAAGTTTTAAAATCGTTATTAAAAAGCACAATGTTATTAGTTAATTAACTCCATAAGTGATTGTATATTACTCCAACTGTTTCTCTCTATTTTATTCGTGTATAAATGCACCAGCACTTAACTTGCACTTCATTTGACTAATTGGTATTTCATTTCACAATTTCACCCTTTACAATAATAGCTATATGATTGGCCCGGAATAAATGATACTCCAATATTCCACTGTATCTACATAGTGTGTATTGCTCACAGCATAATAAGTTAATATACCGTCGCGGCGCGTTCCAACTATGCGTCTCTTCATATTGTATTATATTTCACAACTTCTGCATTCATTACCCGCGGAAATTTAATTCTCCCGTACATTAAATATCTACAGTGCTAATTAAAACTATTAATAATTCATGAGGTGAACAGACAACAGTTAATGAAGATTGATTTATTTATTTAAACACGGTTTAGTTAGAATTGGCATTGACATTGAATGTGAGTAGTAATTTTGATGATTACGTGTGATTATGTACAATATGAATTGCTAAACGTGGGATAGAAGATTTATAATCTATTTTTACCTCTCGCCATACCGAAGGTAAGAGGTAATATTTTTGGTCCAAAAATTCGATAGTGAGTTTTCAGTGAATAAGCACGAATTAGGGTACCCGCAACACGTTTTTACTATTTTTACGATGATGTGTGTGTGTGTGTGTGTGTGTGTGTGTGTGTGTGTGTGTGTGTGTGTGTGTGTGTGTGTGTGTGTGTGTGTGTGTGTGATGATTTTTTCGTCCACGATAACTCTTATACCAAGCTTCCAAAAATATCAATTTTTCGTATTTAAGCATTCTGCATACATATAAAGAGTTGATTAGATTTTGGATAAAACTGGACAACCGGAAGTAGTACTTTACTTGAAGCACATAACAGTTTGTAATAAATAAATAAATATATCATCACGGCATATTTACCCATTGCTGGGTGCGCCAATTTGCTTTTGTATACAGATGTTGGCAATGATGAAATATTTATACCGTGCAGGCGCTTACCTGAGCCGCTTTCTTTTTATTAAGAAGATCAACTCCGAGTAGCACCACCTTTGAAACAGGATCATATAGATCCTGAACTGATCCCGAATGTCTGTCACGTCAATATGACTGACTGCTATGTATTTTGTCTTTTTTGTAAGTATTTGATATTAAAATGACATGAATAGAAGAAATTAATTAGTTTGAAACGTTATATCATGTTTCATTACCATAAGAAATATATCCATATTTAAATACTCAAAGGTAAAAGAATGTAATATGTCAAAATCAAATCACATATAGGTACAACAGACTATGGGGCCTATTCTGTAACTCAGTGGTTAATTTTTAACTACTGGTTAATTTTTTTAACCAATCAAGTATGTTGACATATAACAAAAAAAGGGATTTTTAATTGTCAAATCATTATCTATTGGATAAAAATTTTAACCAGTGGTTAAAAATTAACTACCGAGTTAGAGAATAGGGCCCTATAACCACAAGCAAATTCAGCATATTTTATATTATAAATATAATGCTATAAATGTTTTTATCTTCTATTTCTAATTTTTTTAAAAAAATATACTGTTCTTTTTAGGAGTAGTTAAATTCAGTTCAGTACGAGGTAAGATCAGTTCATTTTCCCCCTAAAAAGAAAGCGCCTCAGGCGTCAACTCACGGGCACTCATTGTTGGCGTGGAGAGTGCACCACAGGGGTCACTTTTATGCCATTTAAAATTCAAAATATTTGGCGTCGGTCTGGATCGAACCCGATTCCCCAGATTCGCGACCAGACACTCAGGCACGCAGCCACGAAATGAAAAACTATATTAAAATGTAACCCAAAACTATTCAAATTTAGTATTTAAGGGTAATAACATATTATACTTTGGCTAAAATTGATAAACTGAAAGTGATACTTTACTTGAAGCTCTGAACAGATTTTTGTGAATAATATATTATGACATATTCCAAAACTTTTCAAATTTGGTATTTAAGATTTTTATATATAGGAGAAATACATATTAGATTTTGGCTCTAATTTATAAACCGCAAGTGATACTTTATTTGAAGCTCTGAACAAATTTTCGTGTATATTATATTGTTATAATCCAAAACTTTTCATATTTGGTATTTTAGACTGTTATATTAATGAGAATGACATATTAGATTTTTTCTAAAATTAACAAACACGAAATAGTACTTTTAAAGCCATAAACAGATTTTCTGGAAAAATAGTATATTAAGTATTAAGAACGGTAAGTACAGTTTACCGATCGAAGACAATGTTTGGGGACTGAGAGAAGCAAAGGTCCCAATTTTGTCTTAGATCGGTAATTCCTTAACATCGATGCACAAATTTAAAAGAAAAAGAAGATTTAAAAATTATTTTGACATATTAAAAAAAATTATTTGTCATTTTTGAAGTAAGCTTTAATTTTTGTTTTTATTTATTTACCGTCTCGCCTCCTGAACGGTAAGTGAAGCACATCACTTACCGACGTGAGTCACATCACTTAGGGCCGGTATTTCCATCTCCGGATAAAGATCAGGATAACTATCCGTCAGACAAATGATAAAATATCGCATCGAAATAAGAGCATAAATGAGGTAAATTATATTGAATGTCATTTTTTGATGCGATATTGTTCATTTATCTGACAGATAAGTTATCCAGCACTTTATCCGAAGATGGAAATACCGGCCCTTAGCGTTCAGTAATTTGTAAATAAGACCTACTGTCTTGGAAACACTATCGGTAAACATAAAAAAAATCCGATCGTAAAAAAATATATTAAAATGTTATCCAAAACTTCTCAAATTTTGTATTTAATACTCGTATATAATTTGAAACAACATCAACCGGAAATTATACTTTACTTAAAGCTCTTGGTTACTTTCAACATGGAATTGGCGAGAGGTCATGTGCTGGCCACATCAGATTTTTTAGGTGAATTTTCAGGCGTAATTTTTGTGCGTTCGGTTATGTACAATAATACCAATAAACATTTAAATATGTATTTAGAGAAATTGTAGGCAAAAATGTCCTGATATTCATTCGTGGCATCATAGCCATAAGCTATTCATCGTTTTCGAAAATTTGAAAAATTAATTTTATTTTCATCCATATTCCATGTATTAATTTATCTTTATTGCAATTTATTTTATTTCCATTCGCTAACCCTTACATTACCAGCTTTGAATCCAAATGATCAAACTTTTATATTATCAAAAAACACCCTTCAAAAAATTTATTCCTTTCATTTCGAATCGAGTTCCGCGGTTAAAAAAGCTTTGTGCCTATAGTCTTTGTTTAAATTACAATTAAAATATCAGTCGAAATGCTCGGTTATCGTAATCCAGTGTGTTTTAATTAACCAGGTCTATCTCAGCTTCCTGAATGTAACGCGATAAGGCTTTCCACCGATCGGTCGCCTGAAATACAAAGAGATATGAACATGATATTATTATGCACCCGAAAAAGTGAAGTGCATTTTTGCGTGGAGCATTTTTGCGTAGGATATTTTTGTGTGATGTCTGTAATGAAGCAAATGAACACATTTTAATCAAGGAAATGTGTTTCACAAAGGGTATTTGATGAATATTATTGTTAGTACTGATGCATTTCTAATTAATCTGGTTCTGTCATAAACAGGCGGATTGGGATTTCATCATTATATGTCGGATGCAGTGAATAACATATTAAAATCTTTGTGAGAAAATTAATTCCACAAATTATCCAAATATATAATTGTGATGGAAATACTATTTTAACGCCCGATATTTCAATCTCCTAACAAATGTTCCTAACAACTATTCGGTAAACAAATTTATTAGGTAGATTTATTAGGAAGATAGCAAATTTCGGTATTTCAATGTTAAGTTGCTATGCAAATTGTTATTAGATACTTTTTTGGAATCTAGTTGTAAAAATGTAGAATAAATTAAAATAATACATGACACTGACATTTAATGTCACATACAAATATTTACAATATCTTAAAAATATGGACAAGAAACGGACATCAAATTTTTCCAAGACTAAAGTTCTGTTATTAACCGATTTAGCATTCAAATAAGACTGCGAACTCCACAACGTGGGAAAATAAGTAGGAGATATGGGAAATCATTACTAGCGAATTTAATGCACAATGTAGTACCGTCCACCGCGGTAGCAAATCATTTCGTTTAAAATTTGATTGCATCAAAAGGACATTAAAAGAAACTCCAAATAACAAATTTGTATTTTGGACTAGTACTTCTACAAGTACTCCTAAGTTTTCTTAAATTTGTTAGTGCTCTAGTAACTTTTTTGATAACTTTTCCTGCTGTGGATTTATGTATACCCCCAAAATCTCCAATAGTAATATAGAAACTCCAAGAAGAATAAAATCTTAAAATTAGTAATAATTGGTGTAACGGCGAAAGACATGAATTTCTAAAATGACAATTTGTTACTGAATAAATAAACTATCGCATTCTTAATAACAACTGCTTAATTTTTTTTGTACAAAACACCTTTTTTGTCTGTAAAATCAAACTCCTATATTTATTAAACCTATACTAGGGAATTCACACTATGAACTCGCGCCAAAGGCTAATTCTAACCTCACTTTTCTGGTCTATATTGAAAAATCATAGTTTGTAAAAGTACTACAATTTTGAAATTACCTATTTGAGGGATATTTTATATAAATTTCTACTAATTCTAAAATATATTCTATGCTAGGTTTTGATAGCCGGAATCTTTTGCAAAATTCTTCATTGGTCCAAATATTTAAATTATTAGGTCTTTGTCGTACACTATATATTATATTTTCCTTAAGGGATTAATATTTTCAATAATTTCAAGTTCTTCCTCTTCCAATATATAATCAATTTCATCAAAATACATTTCCATTTTTTATTTCAAATGTAAATGTGATGACAACTGACAATGACATTCGTTTTATTAGATAGCTAACAAATTTATTAGCTACTAGAAGTTCCTCTCAAATTTGTTAGCGAATAAACAATTTATAAGGTACCTAATAACTTGTTTGGACATTGAAATACGCAAAAAAGTGGTTGTTAGGTAAATAAAATTTATTAGGAAGTTGTTAGGAGATTAAAATACCGGGCCTTAGACTTTAAAATAACACAAAACACAAATAATTATTTTATTCACAATAATTATAGTAATATGTCGAATCCTAACCTTTTAGAGGTTGGGATATACGAGTACGTCATTGCTAACTGTAAGGACAATCTCTTGGGTGGGAAATAACAAATTTCACTTCCACCCCACGGGTTGGAAATGTTTATACAGGGTGTTAATAATAAGTCGTTACACCCGAAAATGGTAGATAGAACTCATTAAAACAAACAAGTTTTCTTAGCTCAAATTTTTGATTTGGAGCTCCAGTTCATAGTTATTGACGTTCTCTTGTTTTTCGAAAAATCGTCATAACTCCCTTATTTTACGAAAATTGAAAAATACAAAAACTTTCAGCATTTGCATTCGGTTCTCTAAAACACTTGTATTTACAATTATTTTCTATTTCATCAAATAACAAAATGGCGACCAATCAAAAATTTCAAAACAAGATATTTTGAAAGCCACTCCATCGATTTTCGAAAATAACACATTTTTAAAATCCATAAACTTTCTATTACAATATTTGTCTGAAACATTTTTTTCTATCTGTCCAAAAAAAGTTTTTATTCAAATTGAATTGCAAGATAAATTTTAACAAACTGCAACAATCATTTAAAACAAATTAGGCTTGCTGCCATTAAACAAGAAAAACAAGAAACAAACAAGAAAAATAAAACAATAAACAATGAAACAACAAGGATGGGACTAAATATGATTTTCAAAGTGGCTACCATTCGCAGCAACGCAAGCCCGGCAGCGTGCTTTGATGTTGGTGGAGACCTTCGCAAGGACTGCCTGCTTCTCTTTTATTTCTTCTGCTGCAGCCACGATTCTAGCCACTACTAACAGAGGTCTTCATCTGACCCCAAAAAAGAAATCTAGTGGAGTTAGGTCGGGGCTCCGGGCTGGCCACGCAACTGGACCTCTCCACCCAATCCACTTATTCGGGTATTTTCTATTTAACAATGCGGTGAGTGAGCCGGTGCCCCATCATGCTGAAACCAAAGTCTTCGTCTTATGTTTAGTGGCAAGTCTTCAAGCAGTTCCGGCAGCACAGTATCCAAGAAAATAAAATAATTTTCACCATTCAATCGGTTTGGGAGAATGTAGGGTCCAATAACGTACAGCCCATTGTTTTCAGAAGCTACTTCGTTTTAAATCCTTTTTTTAGTTTGTTAATACTTATGCAAGCCAAGTAAGTGAATAAAAACTTTTTTTTTTGGACAGATCGAAAGAAATGTTTTAGACAAATATTGTAATAGAAAGATTATGGATTTTAAAGAGGTTTTATTTTCGAAAATCGATGGGGTGGTTTTCAAAATATCTTGTTTTGAAATTTTTGATTGGTCGCCATTTTGTTATTTGATGAAATAGAAAATAATTGTAAATACAAGTGTTTTAGAGAACCGAATGCAAATGCTGAAAGTTTTTGTATTTTTCAATTTTCGTAAAATAAGGGAGTTATGACGATTTTTCGAAAAACAAGAGAACGCCAATAACTATGAACTGGGGCTCCAAATTAAAAATTTGAGCTAAGAAAAGTTGTTTGTTTTAATGAGTCCTATCTACCATTTTTGGGTGTAACGACTTAGTATTAACACCCTGTATAGGGGTTACCTAGCAATATTGTCATAGATCCCTATAATAAAGTATTCTAAACAAATTTTAATAGTTGTGAAAAATATTAATAAAATTAAAGTGTATACCTCATTGATTTATTTTGAAAATTATTGTTTCAAAAAGAGGATGATTGTGAATAAAATCGTATACATGAAATATACTTACAAAAACTGAGGACCAAATGACGGATGATAATAATTCCATCAGCATTTGAAGGGTCATTTTGTAGTCCATACTTATCTTCTCTGAGACTCTTTACTTTTGGTACAATATGAAAAACTACGTAAAAATCCATTGCTTACAATAAAACCTAACTTGCAATAGGTATATGAGACAACATAACGAAGATACTGTTAAATAATAATAATAACAATAATAATAATAATAATAATAATAATAATAATAATAATAATAATAATAATAATAATAATAATAATATAATATGAGATTAAGAAAAGAATTACAAATTACACATATGAGTCAGCCAGAATTTTTGAACATTGATTCCTAAAAGCGGAAACTGAAATATTGAAAATATCAACCTGATTACACATAGAATTAAAAAGCGTGCACATAGAAAATAGCGGAGATTTCAAAAGCATGTTTGTTGAAGCTCTAGGCAGGTAAAAGCATTTATTTTGTCTAGTTGTGTTTGAAGGAGCATGGAAGGAAAGGAGAGAAAGGGTTTCAGGGTCATCAACCAAATTATGAACAATTTTATATAGATAAATGAAGTAGGCACACTGTCGTCGAAGGGAGAGCTTAACAAAGTTGAAAGACTGAAGTAAACTATTATAGGAATAATCGAAGGATAATGTCGATTTTGTTTGAAGTATAAAAATTTAATAAATTTACGTTGCACTGATTCTATTATATCATCATATTTATCGTAAAACGGATTCCAAATCGTACTACAATATTCCAGTTTGGACCTAACAAAAGCATTATAAAGAGAAATAATTGAATCGAGGTTAGAGAAGGATCTAGTGTTTCTTTTTATGAAACCTAGCATTTTTAAAGAAGAAGAGACAACGTTAGTGATATGTGGAGAAAATGTTAATTTTACATCGAATGTTACACCTAAATCTTTAATAGTAGTAACACGTTCTAAGATAGTGTTATCTATTGAATAGGGATATATAAAAGGTGTTTTCCTTGAGTAAGAAATTATAGCTACATATACACGTAACATGGATTTGTCTATACTCGGTTTATTAATGCAAAGTCATAATGCTAATGCTAAGGTAAAGTCTTAAGTTTACAGTTTACATGAACCAGCCTTTAATGTAAGATAAAATGCCTAACGCATTTTCTACATTAACACCCCTGAGAGTATATTATCATATTTCCTATAATAACTTCTATATCAGTTATGAGAAAAAGCTCCTATTTTAATCACAATTGCGTCTATCAATTCGCGGTGTCTGGGGATAGCTCACCGCCTCCACCCTGGTGCATTAATTAGAGCATGAAAGGAATATCGTGTCGCCTCATACTAGTCCTGCTGTGTCCTGCAACTGCTGACACTGCATGGGTAATTGTCTGCTGCGCTGCGGTTTGCAGGAAGTCTGTCTGTCAACACAGCAGGAAGGGAACTGAAATACCAGCAGGAATAGAGAAACAAAACGGAAGATAAATCGGACAATACAATTGTGAAAATTATCAATTTCTGGATGCGCCAATCTGTCTATTCACAGATTTTCAGGCGTCCAGCCCTATTTTGTAAGAAAGTTGTTATTTCTCAGCAACGTTGTTATAGCAAATAACCAATAATAATTGCGGATACTGAATAAAAAAATGAAAATGACAGGCTTAACATTTGTTTCTATTGGTTAAACTTTATAGCAACGTTGCTAAGACTTAACAACTTCCTTACAAAATAGGGTAGCCATCTTATTCACTCTTTAAGCCACGGTTCAGTAACGTAGTGCATGCGGGCACGTAAGAACCCGTGGAGTATTTTTAAAAAGCCCGCCATTATCTTTTTTCGTGATCATCCAAAAAATGACCATTTTTAGACCGGAAAATCCTTCTTTACTGAGCTAGCTAGGAAAATTGTCTAGAGGAGTACGGAATAGTATATTCTACAAGTATTGGAATGGCCCATGTTCCACACGAGTATAATATTTGTGGTCCGAGCCGAAGGCGAGGACTACGGTTTACGAGTGTGGACCATGCCATTCCAAATATGTTGTACACTATACGTTCTCCAACAAGATTTTAGAAATTATACAAAACTTGTTGATTGATTATAACAATTATATCATCAAATATTTTTTTGGCACCAGTCCGTAAATGCTTATAATAACAGTATTTATATCTTTCTTTTTACTTCCTTGTACGAAGTAAAGGAAGTATTGTAATCACGAAAAATTTCGGTTTTGAGATTTCAACGGAAATATCCATTTTGACCATCCCTGAATCCAATTTGACTAATTTCGTCGTGACGTCTGTACGTACGTACGTGCGTATGTATCTCGCATAACTCAAAAACGGTAAGCCGTAGAAAGTTGAAATTTTGTATTTAGGACTGCTATAACATCTAGTTGTGCACCTCCCTTTTTGGTCATTACATAATTTCTAGAAATGCTACTTTATTTGAAGCCTGGAATAGATTTTAATGAAAAACTATCTTAAAATATAATCTAACACTTTTCAAATTTAGTATATAAGACTTTTATGTCAATTGGAATAACATAGTGGATTTTGGTTAAAACAGGCTAACCGGAAGTGACATATTACCTGAAGTTGTTAACAGTTTTTCTTCAATAAAATGGTTTCATTTTGATTTTAGAAATAAATGCTTCAAATAATTTTTTTTCAGAATTAAATACTGTGTCTAGCACATCAAGTATTATTAAATTAGCCCTTTGTATAAGCGAGATATGTATATTTAAAACATATACTTTTTGGTTTTTGTAATGAAGCTTGCTATGGATTAGGACAAAAAATAACAAAAAAAAAAAAAAAATAGATGCTAATGTCAAATTACGTCAAATACGTGCAATTTTATACTTGGGTCTACTTCATATTGGTCTTGTGTACAAGGAAGTCGTGTGGTGTCCACATCAGATTTTTTTTCGTAATAACTGATCCACTGTATCATTAGCAAGTTCCCTTATTTCTGGTGGCGTACATTCCATATATATATCTTCATTGTCACTTGACTTTTTCTCTACAAAATGTTATTGAGTTAATTTTCTAAGTAATATATTTTTTGCACGATCGGATTATTTTTTAAGTTTACCGATAGTGTTTCCAAGACAGTAGGTCTTATTTATAAATTACTGAACGGTAAGTGATGTGCTTCACTTACCGTTCAGGAGGCGAGACGGCAAATAAATAAAAACAAAAATCAAAGCTTACTTCAAAAATGACTAATAAACAATTTTAATATGTCAAAATAATTTTCAAATCTTATTTTTCTTTTAAATTTTGTGCGTCGATCGTGCAAAAAATAGTATAAGCATCACGAACGTTAAGGAATTACCGATCTCAGACAAATGTCCTTACCGTTCTTAATACTTAATATACTAATTATTTAGATAAACTTACTGCTCTAGAGATCTCCAAAAATCTGTAATAGTTAACAAAAAACTCTAAAACCGTTCAAAAAATATCAATTTTTCACATTTAATGTTATTATAAATATTAAAGAATATTGTATTCTCTATACGATTTGAATGCATTTTATACTTCATATTAAATGGATATAGAGTTAAAAATTATAAAGAAATTAAATATCTTATATTAGCTAGCTATGTTATAACTCTGGAAACAGCTGCTATATTAAGAAAATTCTGATTGAAAGGTGTCAGTGTCAAGTGCAATTGATAGTATGTTTGTGGAAATATAGGATCTTTTGCTAGAAACTTTATGTATGGAATTTGTATAAAATACATACAACTGCCTTAAGGTAATATAAAAGAAATAGAATCTTTTGTAAGGAACTTTCTGTATGACATAGGATCTTTTGCTAGAAACTTTCTATATGAAGGGTTGAATACGATGATCGACTGGTAGCGGAATGGAAAATGGAAAATAATTTTCACTAGACTGCGTGTCTGATTATTTTTCGTTTTTCCATTTCTGTATGAAATTTGTATAAAATACGTACAACTGCCGAATGTACAAGAAATAAAATCTTTTGCAAGGAACTTTCTGTATGACATTTATGCAAAATACATAGAACTGACGGAAGGTAATATGCTGGCCACATCAGACTTTTTGTTTTTTTATTAAAAAGGATGCCGATCGCTACTCTAAGCTATCAGTTTTGAAATAGCACAGTATTGATTTCTGTGGCCTTTTTTATTCCCAAATAAATCAGCGTTTTAATCATTTGTAAGCATTTCTTGCTAACAAAGCTATGTACTTTCATTATTCATTATCAATCCGCCCCCTAATTCCCGTAGAGAAAAACATCCACATTTACCTGTCTGTACGGAATCTAATTACTCGGCTTCCTTCGCAGCAATGTCAACCGTCAACAAAGCTCTCTATTTAACGTCCTATTGCACAATATTAGTCCGTCGCTGTCACGTCTGCATTAGCAGACAAACATTCATAAATTTAATTAACAAACCAAATACCGGATCGCAGCTAGAGCTGAAGCGTATGAACACGAGGTCTTTATGCCTCACTGAACAAATATCTCATACTGGAAGGAGGATTTCACGCCAATGGGATACGAGAACAGACTACAGAAGATCTCATTGGATAGAGGTTACAATTACAATAATTGTGAAATAGGTTCAACAAATAACTTTATTTTCTCTTATTTATCTCTGTCTATACTATTTTTTACTATATAATTTCCGTATCCATATGTTGTCTTTGGCAAGATTCAAAATTTATTTCACGTACCTTTTGGAAAAATCCATCTCCATACTTGTTTTCATTTTGGGGCCCTTCACATTGTTATAAATTTTCATGTAAGTAACGCCTAAAAATAAACAAATAAATAAATAAATAAATAAATATATATATATATATATATATATATATATATATATATATATATATATATATATATATATATATATATATGTTGTTGTTCGGGCATAGTTGTATGAAGCTGGGTCAAACCGAAACTTAACCTCTTCGTTTACTAAGGATGATGATTCCCAATGATGATACACTTACTGACTGGTGGACGCTTTGATGGCTAGCGTCCACGGCTTGTGAGAAGGAAGAACACACAGCCACATCACTTTTTACACTTTACACTAATGAACACTACGGACATGAACACAACTTGTTGATTTAAAAACTAATACTTTTATTTACATGATTATTAATTAACACTAAGCCTAACATAACTAACAAAACTGTTACATTCTGTAACACAGCGGGCGAGCGTCGCCCCAAACTAAAACTCTTACATGTTCACTCTCACGAGTATCTAAAACCGACTATTACATGTTACCGACTGATTTAAAACAAAAACGCTATCTCCGGGATAGGATTATCTTAAGGGAACGGGGTGCATAGGCTAGGGCACGTATACATAATAATTTCTGAAACCTAAGATCAAAAAAATAAATGTCATGACTATCATAACATGGTAAGAATTTCTAAACTGAATTTTGACTTAAATAGATAAACAGAGTTAAAATATGAATATTGAAACTATAATTTAGAAGAGTTTAAAAAAGTTATTTATCTGTTATTGTGCTTACCCTCGCCTTGTCACAATATATAATGATGTCTAGTGCAATTTCGAAAGCAGACACAAAATTGTCTGCCGAAATTACTTGATTTTATCAAATTACATCATGTAAACGAAGAGGTTAAGTTTCGGTTTGACCCAGCTTCATACAACTATGCCCAAACAACTACGCAGTATACGACAATGCATTTCCATTTTTAAAAAAATCTGATGACACCACACGACTTCCTTGTACGCAAAACCAACATGAAGTATAGATCCAATTATAAAATTGCACGTGTTTGACATAATTTGACATTAACATTAATCTTTACCTTCCGTCACCTTTAGGTAAGGTAGGTATTGTCTTTGATCAAAAAATTTAGTGGTGAGTTTTTAATGAATAAGCACGTTTTAGGGGCCCTAGAATACAATTTTACTATTTTTACGAAAATGTCTGTATGTGTTTGTGTGTATGTGTGTGTGTATGTGTGTGTGTGTGTGTGTGTGTGTGTGTGTGTGTGTGTGTGTGTCAAACTTTTCTAATGCGATAACTCTAATACTACCATTCTAAAATTTATAATTCTTTCGTATTCCTCTTCGTTACATCCATATGAAGAGCTAATTAGATTTTGGTTAAAATTGGTCAACCGGAAGTACCCTCATTTGAAGATTTTAACAGTTTTTCTTGAAAAAACGATGTTAAATATCATTTTTTCAGGTTTAATGTTATATACGATTTGCCTGCATTTTATACTTCATGTTCAATTGATACAGAGTTAAAAAAAAAAGATATTAAATCTTAAATTAGTCAGCTATGCTATAAATTTGTAAACAGCTGCTACATTAAGAAAATTTTGATTGAAAGTGCAATTGACAGTATGTTTTGTTATAATTTTACTAGAAATATAGGATCTTTTGCTAGAAACTTTCTATATGGAATTTGTATAAATTTCATACAACTGCCAGAAGGTAATGTACGAAAAGAAATAAAATCTTTTGCAAGAAACTTTCTGTATGAAATTTGTACAAAATACATAGAACTGACGGAAGGTAATGTGCTGCCCACATCAGATTTTTTATTTTTTGTTAATTTTTGTCCTAATCCATACCAAGCTTTATTACAAAAACCAAAAAGTATATAATTTTTAAATTTACATATCTTGCTTATACAAAGGGCTAATTTAATAATACTTGATGTGCTAGACGCAGAAATTAATTCTCTAACACTTATTTGAAGCATCTATTTCTAAAATCAAAATAAAACCATTTTATTCAAGAAAAACTGTTAACAACTTCAGGTAATATATCACTTTCGGTTAGCCTGTTTTAACCAAAATCTACTATGTTATTCCCATTCACATAAATATACCAAATTTGAAAAGTTTTGGATTATATTTTAAAATAGTTTTTCATTAAAGTCTATTATAGGCTTCAAGTAAAGTACCATTAATGACCAAAAAGGGAGGTGCACAACTAGATGTTATAGTACTCGTAGATGGTATAGTACTCCTAAATACAAAATTTCAACTTTCTACGACAAAATGAATTCATTGATGGTCAAAATGGATATTTCTTTCACTATGTACAAGGAAGTAAAAATCAGTGCCGTAAGTAAAGATTTAGTACTTGAACAAAATGTATAAATATATCATTTCCGCTTATTACGCATATCTGGATGTGCCAATCTGCTTCTATATACAGATTTTGAAATGACGATATATTCGTAGTATTTGACAAATAATTATTAAAAACATATCAGTTGCTTCGTCAATATTTCGGCGAGCTCCTTTGGGTCTTTGGCCCCAAAAAAATTTAATTTGCAACAGAGAAATTCCTCTTCCTCCCTGTAAAATGATTATGGTCCCTGTCAAAGAGAATTGCTCGCAAAGGCTGGTCGACCAAGGGAGCACTTAGCCAGATAAATTATTTCATACAGGTCAACACAAACACAGATACAAACACAACACTGTGGAGTCCACGGCACTCTTTTAATTGCTACGTCAATAAGTAAATATATACGGAGCGTGATAGAAGATATGTTGTAAGCAGAGGGTGCTGGCAAGTTTGGAAAACAGATTGGTGATTGGGCATCGTATCTTTTTGTTTGATCATACGGGCACGGGCGATTGGGAGAATTCCGCAAGCTGGAATCAATTTTTGTTAAAGCTGATAGCCGCAGACAATTAAACAACACACATGAAAGTGACCCCTTGGGATTATTTTTTCAAAACAGCCACAAGTACTAATATACGAGAGTAGATTCAAAAGTTCTGTGTTAGCAGTAAATTTTTAAATTCTTGAAAAAAATCTGATGTGGCCAGCACATGACCTCCCACCAATTCCATGTTTAAAACAGCAATGAACTTTAAGTAAAATTTCATTTCCGGTAGATCGTTAGTAAACAATATCTAATTTGTTGTTCCAATAAATATAAAAGTTTGTAATATGAAAGTTTGTATTATATTTTATTATGATTTTCCTTGAAAATCTGTTAATCGCTGCAAATTAAGTACCACTTCCGGTTTATTACACATAGTCAAAATCTAATATGTAGTTTCAAATTATGCCTGAGTTTTAAATACTAAATACAAAAATCGGATGTGGCCAGCACATTACCTTCCGGCAGTTCTATGTAATTTGTACAAATTTTATACAGATACTTCCTTGCAAAACATTCTATTTCTTATACAGTACCTTCCGGCAGTTGTATGTATTTTATACAAATTTCATATAGAAAATTACTAGCAAAAGATCGAAACATATTTACAGTGAAATTATAAGACAAACACAATTTCACTTGACACTGACATCTTTCAATCAGAATTTTCTTAATATAGTAGCTGTTTCCATAGCTACTGTTACTTTATGAAATTTAATTTCTTTATAATTTTTTAACCCCATATCCGTTTAATATTAAGTATAAAATGCAGTCAAATCGTACAGAGAATAAAATATTTTTTAATATTTATAATAACATGAAATGTGAAAAAATTATATTTAACATAGTTTTTTCAAGAAAAACTGTTAAAATTTTCAAATGAGGGTACTTCAGGTTGATCAATTGTAATCAAAATCTAATCCGCTCTTCATATGGATATAACGAAGAAGAATACGAAAGAATTATAATTTTTGAAATTGTAGATGCAGATAACTAATCGCAGACGAAATTTTTGTTACACGCACACATACACACATACATACACAGATACACACACGCGCGCACACACGCACACGCACACACACACACACACGCACGCACGCACGCACGCACGCACGCACGCACACACGCACACACACACACACACGCACGCACGCACATATACAGACATCATCGTAAAAATAGTAATATCGTATTCTAGGGATCCTAAAACGTGCTTATTGATTAAAAACTCATCATCGATTTTTTTGATCAAGGACAATAGGTACCTACCTCATCTAAAGTGATGGAAGGCAAAAACTAATCAACTCTTTTTGAATTCAGAAAGCTTGAATACATAAAATAGAATTTTTTGGAAGTTTGATACGTATAAGAATTATCGTGGAGTCACACGACAAACACATTGACAGACTTCACGTAAAAATAGGAAAAACGTATAGTGGGCACCTTACCCTTACCTATGGTATGACGGGAGGTAAAAAGAAATCTAAAAGGGTACAGGTTTTGTTCGATACGAGTATAAGGTAAACGCAAATAACACTCCCATTTGAAAGCAACTACTACTTGTACATTATAGATTTTACTTCTTCTTTTGGCTTTTCTGGTTGAACAGTTTTCTATTCGTTCCGGGAGTTTCCCCGGGGATGTGTATTGCTGATTTTGTTTTTCCTTTCCAGCCCTCTACCTACCTAACTACACAGCTGTATAGGGCTAGTAATGAACTTATTATGTACGGGTAATTTAATGGACGATTTCCACTGTGATTCGGTAACTGCCAGCTTGACAAGAATTTTTATTTGCTATTATTTATTAAGGGATATTGTTCTGTAGATTGTATTGCAGGGTTTAAAATATCAAATGAATTGGAATTGAATTGGCATTAATTTTTAGTTTAATAAATACACACAACTTGTGAAGCATTTAAAGTCAAATGAATCTTTTGTATGTTGTCAAAATCATGTCGTGATTGGGATCAAGTGATATTTTTTCTGCAGACCTATACTACAGAAGCGTCAACATTTAGACATCTCGGTCGGATTTTGTTTTTTACATAAAGATATTAGAAATATGTTGTGTTTGGTAACAAATGAGAGGTCTGGTTAAGGACTGTTAGACACATGTGTCAAAATTTCTGACAGGTTGATTGGCTTTTGGTTTATGCATAAAGTTAATTCATTTGAAATAAGGCAAAACTTAGATATCTGACAAGACTGTTGGCGTTAGCACATTGGGTTTAAAATGTGCCTATACAGTATCCCACACTCTATGTTCAGTGTGGCGGAGATAGCCAATGTTATTCTTATGGACGTTTTCTGTACCATGTTGCCAATTTTTCAATGTAATGTAATATTGAAACATTCATAAATTTTCATTGCTATACCAAAATTAGTTAACACTGTACAATTTAAGTTTTATGAGGGTCTGTTATTTACCCAAGGGCTTATTGTATTCACCATTCCCCCCGAAATTTGTCTGCAGTTCTAAATAGTTTCGAATACAGGGCCGCGAAAACATGCGTTGGAACCGGGGTTTAAAAAACAAGCTGAAGCTATTTGTACCTGTAATAACTAATATTTCAATACAATATTTTAAAATCGCCTGCCATACTAATCTTGATCAAATGCGTTAGAGATTAGAATATTAAAATATTATAAATTCAAATTGGAAGACAGAATAAAGACTTATGAAATATGTAAAATATATGCAGTATTTCTATAAAGTCTAATATTAGTAAATTATCAAATAAGAAGATATAAACTAATTAAAAAAATAATGCTTAATAATTAAAACTGACCAGTTTATTATTAATTTATTTTTTCTTTTCACCCACCTGTTTAGATACACTGAAAGTACACCAGTCATAAATACATTCAATAAAGTACCCAGAATATTTCATTTGGGCATCTATTTTGCTCTTTCTATCTTGTAGACTTACAACAGGTAAATATGGCAACATGGTACTCCATAAGACCCTACACTGAACATGGAGTGTGGGACACTGTATAGACCGATTGGATGTACGTATAGTCTATCATAAAACACTATCGGCGGAGCCCTAGGGAAAACTCGGCGAAATCGGGGTTACGCTAGTGCAATACTAAATTTTGAATTAAAATGATTTTATCTTGAACTTCCATTATCTTTATTTGTAAAAACATAAATTCTTCACAACGTTTCGAAAGCAAAAATCTGCTGTGGGTGATCTGACACTACTGACTAATTCCTTAACATACGAGCTTTATATCTGGTGTTATGGGGGTGAACATTAGTGATGGGTGGCTGGTCGGGTCCAATGGGTGGGTCCCACCATCACCGTATCCAGTGGGAGGGAGCAAGGGTCCTCAAGAAAGAAGAACATTGATACAAGAGGAAGTTCAAAGAAGCCGCCATCATTCAAAAGAACAAAAAAACAGTTTTCAGCCAGCCGAAGTGGAAATTCGGCCAATCTGGAGGAAACACATCGTAGCAGACGCTAGCCTAACCATTGCGCCAAACACCCAAAACGCTCGACTCACCCATTGGACCCGACCAGCCACCCTTCACTAATGTTAATCCCCATAACACCAGATATAAGGCTCGTATGTTAAGGAATTAGTCAGTAGTGTCAGATCACCTGGTGACGACAGCAGATTTTCGCTTTCGAAACGTGGAGAATTTACGTTTTTACAATTAAAGATAATGGAAGTTCCAGATAAAATTGTTTGAATTCAAAGTGAATCATTATCTTATAAATTTAAAAATAAGTTCAATACTAAATGTTAAAATAAACAAAATAACTGAACTGATAGATTACAGCCAACTAAAATTCAGGTAGATAATTATTCTTTTTTAAGACTTTGCCGCTTGAAAATAGTGCGTTTCCGAATATTGGTTTATTAATAAAATTTACTCTATTTACCCCTACATACCTATGAATTTGTAACATCTATTTATAATGGGCATATATTACGAATTACAGGACTAGCTCTGGTATATTCTGCAGCAGAATATTGTTGTCCAGTCTGGAAGAACAGTGCTCATGTAAAGCAGGTAGATGCACAATTAAATACTACGCTACGGATAATAACTGGTACAATTAAATCAACTCCTATACCATGGCTACATGTTTTAGCAAATATCATACCATATGATATTAGAAGAAACTACTTTACTAAACGTTTTTGGGATAAATTTCAAAATTCACCTGATATGTTTTCGATTACAAAAGATTTAGAGAATTTACCATCTAACAGACTAAAATCTCGTAAACCATTTTGGAATGAAGAATATCTTAATGCACCTTTCTGCACTTCAGAACATTGAAAGATTGCTTGGCAGACAGCCGATATTCCAAATAAAAATTTAATTTCAGATTCCACAAAAGAAGTAACAGGTTTAGATCAACCAAGGGCTATTTGGTGTAAGCTTAATCGGTTTCGTACATGCCATGGAAAATGTAATAATATGTTATATCACTGGAAAATACGCGATAGTCCAAATTGTGATTGTGGAGCAGAAAGAGAAACAATTCAGCATATAGTTGAAGAATGTCCCTTATCTAAATTTCAGCAAGGTTTCGCAGAACTTCACCTATTGACGGAAGATGCACTAAATTGGATAGTAAAAATCAAAAATATTTAATTTGTATTGTTTTTTTTTCGTATTCTTCATGTATTATTTTATCGAATGTATTTGTACTGTCTTTCTTTCATACATTCTGTATTATAAAAGTCAATCGGTTAACCACCATATAATGCGTATATGAAAATTACCCCGTTAAACTCGTGGGCATCATTTATCAGTGATGTCTTGATAACCGGTGATCCCTTGTTTGGTACAGTGGCGCCATTATATGATTAAAGCGGCAACTTCAAAGTCAAAGTGATATTGATCCGTAGGAAGTTGTGATTGAACTGCAAACATCTATTGGAATGAAACTTCGACAAACATATGCCGATCCCGCAGCCTACTATCTATTGATGTGGAGATTTTTGCGCCAAGTTCACCGGCAGTGGTTTCCACTCACACATTCAACCTGCGAGTGATTCCCGGATGTACAAGTAGTTGGAGGAACAAATATCTACAGGGGTAGATACGTCTTCGTCCAATACTATAGTGATTGATGCGATAGTTCGGATGCGGAGATTCTAATTCCGAAAGTGATAGCCCGATACTTTAAAGATCAATTGTACATATCGAAAAGATTAACAAGATTTTGCAATACTGTTTTACACATACGCAGGTATGGTATGACGAATGAAAGTTGACGTTTAAATTATTTTATAGATGTGGTTTCTTTTGAAACCCTAGAGAAGAATAGAATTGTACGAAATATTCAGGTATGAAATTTTTGAATGAACCCATTTAAATACTGGACTAGGAAAGCACATAAATATATTTCTATGTCTGGCTGAAAATAGATGGCCGACTAGGGTAACTGAATATCAAAACAGTGGTGCGTTTAAAATATTTTAAACATTTTTCGTTTATGTTGATTATAACAAAATATTTTGATCTTTAATCTATTTAGTTAGGCAACTCTATGAAATAGGATGATTTTTAATTTCCTCTAACAGTAATTCCGACTCGAGGGTTGCTTACACCTAAGACGAACGAACTAGTATTTGTGGTATTAAATTTTTTAAATACATCCCTGAATCCTGTTGCTGTTTATTTTAAATGCCTCCTGGCATTTAGTACAATTCAAATCTTTTGCACCGGAATACATAAGGGTCAGTTTCCCGTCAAATCAAATATAGGAACATGTTTTCAAAAGAAACCACATCTATTAAATAATCTAAACGTCAACTTTCATTTGCTAGTCATACTATATCTCATCAATAAAATTTAAGCGTCTTTAAAAATTAATGATACATGTTTTGTAGATTATTTCCACATATGCTAATAACAGAAATTGATAAATCTTTTATAGAATACAGGGTGTAACAGCTAAACGAGCTATCTCAAATAATTTCTTTATTATTAAAAATACAATAAAATGCTTTAAAACAATTTTATAGAAGACCAAGGGGGACATCCGATTAGTGAAGAAAATATTTTTTTAAACCAGTAGTTCTCAAGTTACAATACAAAGTAACATTTTCTTAAATGGGATGATATTCAGAGTGTAAATGAAATAAGTGCATTAAATTTAACCAGTAATGTAACTCGACGAGAGCAACAATATTTCTTAATAACTTTTTCTCGAAATCGCATATTTTTTTTAGCATTTTTACAACCCCGTAAATTGACGAGTCGTTCCACGTATTTTTCTAATAATTGAATGCGGTAGCAATAGCTATGAAAAATTTTGTTTTAGCAATTGACAGTCCTGTCAGTTGTTGCAATTAAATTTTAACATTAGTAATAAACTTGTTTATTAGGTAAAATTCTGTCAAAATGCTTACGTTTACAAATAGCGAGTACACAGACATTGTAATTACTTACCTATGTTTTATTTATTTATTCGTATCTTTACTACATTTTAATTTGTGGTTGATATAAGGACAGTGTTATAGAGTTGCCAACGCATTTAGATGGAGCGTTTCCAAATCATACTGTTCCTAATATTCGCACATTTGTTAATCTTATACATCTTTAACACAATACGAAGTGTCACATATGACAATTTTAAATAAAACAACAATTGTATCCATATCATGTGCAAAAAGATCAATGTTTTCAGCAGACTTCGATTTTGGGAATGGCTCATAATGTTCATTAATGAGACTGAATTTACTTTTCAACAGACGAAATCCTATTCTGGTAACGTTTATTATATTCCTAAAATTTGATTTTAAATATTTCTAACAATATTTATATTAATTGGAGGAATGATTTGAAGATTGAGAACCATTATACACTTACATATTCTACTTAAATTAGATTTGCTGAAAGACTTTAGGTCTCTTGCCTTTATACCTATTTCCGTTGTTAGAGGGAAATCCTTGAAATAAAAGATGCGTACATTTAGTTTTTCTATAACTGGTATTTGAAGTATTTTTCTTAAAAATAATCCATAAACGATTGACAGAGAAAAATAATGCTTGTCCACTGGTCGTTAATGACCCTTAATTATTGATACTACCACCCAATTTGTGTGAAAACATAGTTCCTACATTCAAAACTATTATTCCAAGTTCTCCCACTGTATAACCTTCTCATTTAATTTTCTTGCAATGCTGGTGTAAAATTCGCATTTCTCGTCATTTCTTCCTGGATTCCTGCACACTTTTGAACGAGCGCACGTCGTCCGCTTTTCGTAACGTATATTTGTGGTATTCTGGAGCCGACGCTGTAACTGGGTTAGTCAGGCTTGTTTGCCGTACGTGTCTTCAGCTATATGGAGTTTTTATTATTGCACCCCCGAACGGCAACGGGCGGTTAGTAGTGATGATTTAGCGAGATTTTATCGCTGTATCTGTTTGGGTTCCTAGATTACCACGAGAATATTGAAGGAAGGAAGGAATTTTCAAACTAAAAGAAAGATTACAGAAATAATAATTTGGTATGGAACTAATTGACTGATTGTAGTTTCCTGATCTGAGTTCGACGTCATACATTAAGAAATTCATGGACTTGGTGGGGGATTTGAACCCATGATCTTACTGAGCTACTGTTGGTAGAGTATCATTCCAAACATTCACTCTAATTTTGTAAGTTTTAGCAGAATTATTAATAATTGTAACCAATATAAACAAATGCAAAGCCTATCAATTTCTTGTATAATTTGTTTTTTACCTCCCGCTACCCTTAGTAAGGGAGGTATAGGGATCGTGCTAAAAATCGCATATCGAGATTTTGGTAAATGACCACGTTTTAAGGTTCCTAGAATCCAATTTTAACATTTTCACGATGATGTCTGTGTGTATGTGTGTGTGGATCCTCCACTCTAACTCAAATACTATCATTCAGAAAATTTTGAAACCTTGTATTTCGAACTTTTTCTGTAATGGAAAGAGCCTATTAGATTTTGGGAAAAATCGGATAACCGGAAATGGCACTTTACTAGAAGCTCAAAATAGTTTTTCTACGAAAAATACCTTAAATGTTATATTTTCAAGATCAATGTTATTATAAAAATTAAAGATTATTAAATTTTCTATAGATTTGTATTAATACTTTTTCTATATATTTTATGGATAAATTTATAAAAATATCTATAATTTAAATTCCAGAGGGGTCTCGTGGCCGCGTGCCTGAGTGTTAGGTTGCGAATCTGCCAAATATTTCCAATTTTAAATGGCACAAAACTGACCCTGTGGTGCACTCTCCACGCCAGAAATGAGTGCCCGTGAGGTGACGCCTGGTAAGCGCCCGCACGGTGCAAATATTTCATCATTACCAGATATCTGTGTACAAAGCGGATTGGCACACCAAGCAATGGATAATAACCCGTGATGATATATTTATTTATTTAAATTTTGGTGAAAATCGGATAACCGGAAACGGCACTTTACTAAAAAATCAAAATAGTTTTTCTTAGAAAAATACCTTTAAATGTTATTTTTTGAGATTAATGTTATTATAAAAATTAAAGATTATTAATTGTCTATAGATTTGCATAAATACTTTTTCTATAAATTTTATGGATAAATTTATAAAATTATCTATAATTTAAATCCCAGAGCCTACTCTATACAATCAAAACGCAGTTATTCAAATGTATGTAATTGATAGATAAATGTCACTATTAAAGAACTAATCATTTCAAAACTACTAGTAACGTTTTAAAAAGAAAAAAATTAAGTAGAACAATAGAAAAGGAATTCAATACAGATTCCAGTAAATATGTAGGTATGTATTTAGATTAATAAAAATTAACGATACACAAAAATGTTTAAGTTAATCCTCATTTTTGGATTAGTGTATCCTATTCTATCCCGGTATTTAAAATTTAATCTTCATTTTATTATTGCTCCGGTGGCTCAATGGTTAGAGCAACGCCTCATGTCATGAGTGCTCTCGGGGCCCTGGGTTCGAATCCCACTAAGGCATGGATGTGTGCTGTGAACGTGAACCCACTCTGTAATTGGGATTTAATCCTGTTGAGGAGTTTTAAAAAAAGTAGTTACTTAGATTAGATTAGACCATATTCTAAGAAATAAACTGTCAAAATTAGAGTAAAATTCGCTAATCCAAAAATAAGGATTAACTTAATCTTTTTTGTGACTCGGACTGTAAATGGCGGGAGGTATTGTGTTGGCCACACCAGATTTTTTAGTTAAAATATACCATTTTAAACGAAGTAACTAAAATCCCAAAATCATCTATATGTCTTTGGGCAATTACAAGCTAAGACACCCTGTTCGACAAGGTTTGAACCCGCACCCTTGTGGTTCATTATTCATGAGGCGCTGTAAGTCATCTGCATCGACGCGGTTGTCCCAAACACGTACCGGAGAGGCTGTACGCCACCCGAGGTTCGGAACACGTTTTTTTCCTCCATCGCATAATGTAGTACCAGATTCAAGTGTTCGCGAACACTGCGTCTCGTTAGGGATTCAGACCGTGACGGGAATTTATGTACTATCATGATTATAAGGGTAAATAAAAATAACACGAGATAAAAAATAGGAAATTTGGGAGATGACATTTTAATAACAAGAAAAAATAATGGCGGTTGTGTTTCTAACCATCGGAGATTGAATCTAATGGACATAAAAAAGGTGACCCCTGTGGTGCTTTCTCCCCGATAACTATGATGGCCTGCGAGATAATCCGATTTATTCTGTTGTTGATTTTAAGAGCAAATTAATGTGTTCTTTATGAATTTACGAATGTATTTTGTGTAAGACCTTATTGCGAGTGTAATATTGTCCATGTAATTTTGTATATAGTTTTTCTTGTTTTGATGAATTGTTTCTGAAGCTTTGAAGTTTGTTTTATAGGAGTTTTTTTATTAAGGTTTCAGACGTAGTTTTTAATTGTTTATTGTTGAGGATACAATTTTTAACGACGCTTCGGCCTTGGTTAAAGCCATTATCAAGTCAGACAATGTTATTTACATTTAGTCAAAATGATAACTGAGTTACCCTTCACTCCTCAACCTGCGTATATTGTGATTTCATCTTATAAACATGGTTTGAAAGATATCAAATAAATCTTTTTACCTCCCGCTACCCTTGGTAAGGGAGGTATAGGAATCATGCTAAAAATCTCATATCAAGATTTTGCTAAATGACCACGTTTTAAGGTCCCTAGAATCCAATTTTAACATTTTCGCGATGATGTGTATGTGTGTGTGTGGTGTGTGTGTGGTGTGTGTGTGTGTGTGTGTGTGTGTGTGTGTGTGTGTGCGTGTGTGTGTGTGTGTGTGTGTGTGTGTGTGTGGTTGTGTGTGGTTGTGTGTGTGTGGGTGTGGGTGTGTGTGTAAATATATATATATATATATATATATATATATATATATATATATATAAAGTGAGCGCGCGTGTGTGTGTGTGTGTGTGTGTGTGTGTGTGTGTGTGTGTGTGTGCGTGTGTGTGTGTGTGTGTGTGTGTGTGTGTGTGTGGTTGTGTGTGGTTGTGTGTGTGTGGGTGTGGGTGTGTGTGTAAATATATATATATATATATATATATATATATATAAAGTGAGCGCGCGTGTGTGTGTGTGTGTGTGTGTGTGTGTGTGTATGTGTGTGTGTGTGTGGATCCCGTTTACACTCTAACTCAAATCATTTAGAAAATTTTGAAACCTTGTATTTAAACCTTATTCTAAAAAAAGAAGCCATTCGATTTTGGTGTAAATCAGATAACCGGAAATGGTACTTTACTTGAAGCTCAAAATAGTTTTTCTCCGAAAACTACCTTTAAATGTTATTTTTTGAGATTTATGTTATTATAAAAATTTAAAAATTATTAAATTTGCAATAATAATTTTTCTATATATTTTATGGATAAATTTATAAAATTATCTATAATTTAAATCACAGAGCCTGCGCTTTAAACAAACACAACTACTTGATTAGACAGTTCATACCTCAAATGTATGTAACTGACAGATAAATGTCACTGTCAAAGAACTAATCATTGCAAATTAATAATAGTAACGTTTTAAAAAGAAAATAGTAAATAGAACCGTAGTTAGATGGAATGGATTTTAATACAGTTCCTACTATAACTAAATATATAAGTATGTGTATTTAAATTAATGAAAATTAAATAGCGGGAGCTGTTGTGTCAGCCACATCAGATTTTGACTAAATGTAATTAATATTGTTTGACTTGATAATGGCTTTAACCAAGGCCGAAACGTTGTCAGAAATTGTATCCACAACAAGAAACAATTAAAAACTACATATGAAGCTTTAATCAAAAAAAAAACTACTATAAAATATTTCTTATTTTATTGAATGGTATAGTTCCTAAAGACGGTGCAAATGTGCATTGAAACGTCGGTGTTGAAAGAATAAATGCGGTTTGACTAAGATTTCGAGTAATTGTTAATATCTTTTCTCTTTAATGATTTTATTTTATATCTTACTATGGATAAATATATATTATTTTATACAAAGGACTATAAATATTCTAAATTCCTGATATAAAGACCATAATTAATATATTTGATTAAACAGAGTAGATAGTAGTTCCCCTTATTTAATTTTAGTAATCGTTGGTATAATTTTTTGATAGCTGTCATATATCCCTAAGTTCTATCGCTCAAATTAAGGTAGAAGCAATATATTTTATAGACTTCCCTCTATAAAATGTGGACATAAAGTTTCCTTCTGCGTTACATGATTTTGTATAGTACTATTATCTTCCTTAATTCAAATTTGTCATTTCCATAATACACAATAATTACATTATTAGAAAAAGGTGCTCTCTGTAAACATCTTTTGTAAAATATTGGAAATATATGAACATTCTGTACTTATTTCTTACTGAAATTACTCTTGAGATTCTACAAATAAAGCTTTCAGCATATTTTTAACGATCTTTCCATTCCATGTAAGTTTGCATCTCTCTCAAAAAATTAATTAATTTCTTGAGGGTGACAGAAAATTACACGACACGTAATCTTTAAAAATGAGCTTCCGTTTCTTCTTATCACTATGCACGGCCGTACTACAAGGAAATGTCCTGATAACATCAAGGTAAAAGAAAATAGTTAAATTTTTGTGAAAATTAAAATGCAAACTTTTATATGGAAAAAGGAAGCTAGCTTAATTTTGTTCTAAATAAGTAGACTGCGAAATTATAAAAATTAATAATTTGCTTCTAAAAAATTATCTATTCTCTCAATTCTGTTTTGATAGACATTTTAAGGTGCATTCAGAAATGAAAATTAGGTTTAGATTTATGGTTTATACTTTAGATTTAAAGACTTTGGCGGCATATTATGTAATGACTCCATTCACACTTTAAAATTTAGGGTCTCTAAATCCAAATCATAAAGGTGCATTCACAAATAAAAATTAAGTTTATGGTTTTTGTTTAGGTTTAAGTAAGTCATTCATAAATGTAAGTTTAAATTACCTGAAAGTTTTGATATGTACAGACATATGTATAAATGCTTCAAAAACAAGATTAAAATATCGGTAGAGCAGTACTCAACAAGACACCTGTGCGCCGTGAAACTGTCATTCGTTTGGCACTATTGGTTATATTTCAGCAATTAAGTTATGACAGTCTCCATGTTCTTCTCGCATTTGTTTAAAAAGCCGAATCCACTAAGTGGGTATATATATCTACCTATATCATTTCAGACTCGTTTTCATTGGTGAAGTTTGTGACGTCAAACTAAATCATAAACCTAAAGTTTGGATCTTGAAATGTTTAGCTTTCTGATTTGGATTTAAGGTACATTCACAAATGAAAATTAGGTTTAGATTTATGTTTTATACTTTAGATTTAAAGACCTTGGCCGCATATTATGTTATGACTCCATTCATACTTCAGAATTCAGTGTCTCTAAATCCAAATCATAAAGCTAAACATTACAAAGTCCAAACTTTAGCTTTATGATTTAGTTTGACGTCACAAACATCACCAATGAGAACAAGTCTAAACCGATATAGAAATGTACATCCATCTTTATTTTTTAGTATTCTCTTGGTAGATACGGCTTTTAAACCAAATGTGAGAAGAACAAGGAGATTGACAAAACTTAATTGCTAAAATATAAGCAATAATGCCAAGCGAATGACAGTTTCACGGCGCAGGGGTATCTACTAATTATTGCTCTACCGATATTTTATCCTTGTTTTTGAAGCATTTACATAGATGTCAGTGCAATCAAAACTAAATTAGAATTAAGTTAAAATTGCATTTATGAATGATTTACTTAAATCTAAACGAAAACCGTAAACCTAATTTTCATTTGTGAATGCACCTTAAAGCTAAACATTGCAAGGTCCAAACTTTAGGTTTATGATTTAGTTTGACGTCGCAACTTCACCAATGAGAACGAGTCTGAAATGATATAGATATATACACCCATCTTTATTTAGTATCCACTTGGTGGATTCGGATTTTTAAACAAATGCGAGAAGAACATGGAGACTGTCATAACTTAATTGCTGAAATATAACCAATAATGCCAAGCAAATGACAGTTTCACGGCGCACATGTGTCTTGTTAAGTACTGCTCTACCGATATTTTAAACTTGTTTTTGAAGCATTTACACAGATGTTTGTACATATCAAAACTAATTTTCGGTAATTTAAACTTACATTATGAATAACTTACTTAAACCTAAACAAAAACCATACACCTAATTTTCATTTGTAAATGCACCTTTAAATTCACTAATTTCTTGCTTAAGTCCTACTAAGTTCTTACTATTACGGCGGCAATAATAGTGTCTTGTTACTAGTCTTTTGATGGCGCAGTCGGCAGGATCAGTTACTTAGTATTGTGTGCAGAACTCAGGCTGTTGTTGTTTGCACTTGCGCTTTGCTCACATTCAATCTACCAGATTGCAATCTACTTACTTACTCATACTGTTTGTTCGATAGCGCTCACAAATACACCTACATACTTTGGTTCGGGTAATCATTTTACATTACGCGGGGAACATACATAATACATATGAAATACGAGATTCTTATTAGCTTTAGAAAGAAAGACAGAAAGGTTTTTTTTTCTGTCTTTAAGACTTTAGAATGATTTGAACAATTAGTGCAATTACATTCACAGATGAATTACCATTTTTATATTTTAAAGTTTGTTATATAATTCATACAAATAACTAAATATGCACTATGTTTCAAGCCAGTTCCTAATTATCCATCCATGTATTAAACTTACAAATCCTTGCTTGACTAGCTGTGATAAAATGTAATATTAATATTTTTGTGTTACTAATATGTTTCTTTTTTTGCAGGTAAGAAATTCTTTCTATTCATTCGAATATAACTTGTAAGTTATTATTTATTACTACCTATTACTTATAGAAATATTGTACCTATAGAATAAACCTAGATTATGAAAAATATCATTATTGATGTAGCGAAAAAAGTATAATCCTGAGAGAACCGAGGGATATAATTAGAAAAGACAATAAAATTCTTCATAACCGTTTTGTATTTAATACTTTTTGTTTCTAAAATATGACAATGGTAGTTTGTACAACAAGAATGGACATTCCACTCGAGTTGTACAGCATATTTTTCCTACGACTAACTAAAAGAAGGAAAATACTAACTATAGAAATTTGAAATTTTATTGAACGTTATTAATATATGTCATTTTAAGTAATTGTTTTACTAGGCTTTCTTAATGACATTTGTTATTAAAATTATGTTTTATAAGAAGTATAGAATTCTTTTATATACTACTTACGATTTTTCTAATTTATTTAGCTTTAACTTTAATCAAATATTATTAAATCTTTCACACTCTTTTTCTATATTCTAAAATTATTGGCAAATCTAAAAAGGATAATATTGACTTGTCAAATATTACATTTCATACCGTTCTGATTCCCATTTTTCATACGTTCTTTTTCAATACTTGCAACTAATTGTTATTAAAGTATTCAAGTCTCTTTTTATATCGAAAATATTTCCATCTAAATGACAACATTGAAATGTCAAATGTGACATTTCCATCGTTCATCTAGTAATAAATGAATTAGACAGTTGCCTAGGTTACACGACTTTCGTGATTTGTGGATTTCATATCCATCCTAGAATGGATATAGTTATTAACGTCATAAGGCTGATATGTAGCAAATAACAGATGAGGTTGAATGTTGTAAAATCGAGGCGATAGCCGAGATTTTATAATCAACCGTGTCTGTTATTTGTATATCAGCCGTGTGACGTTCAGTATTTTTCATAATAACATAAAATATCTTCTTAAAATTCTATTTTCTATGGCATATTGACAGGTGACAGCTCTTCATGACAATTTCATGACGCTGCGATTTTTTTTTGGAACACATGATTTTTAATAATTGTACTGTTATAAAAAATAACGGCCGTGGCTGTTTTGATGCATATATCGGTTGAGCATACAGTACTGTTAAAGCACATTTAACAGTATGGTATTATGAAAAGAAATTATAACCGTAACTAGTATTGCCCAGATATCCATTCTGCAGATTGTGAAGAAATTATAAGTTTTTCAAATGGGAGTAGAAAAATATTAGGGATCGACTGATATGATTTTTTGTGGCCGATACCGATATCGGCCGATACCGATATACTCATATCTGATATCGGCCGATACCGATATATCGGCCATAAAATTTTGTCGTAAATTTTTTGCTGTATAAATGCGGTAAAAGTGATTTATAATGATATACTGTTACCGTTACACGCATTAACCCTAAATAAATCACAAAAAAAATGCAGAGCAAATGCAAAAAAAGACATTTTTTTCAAACGTCGTAGAAATGGCATTTTTGTGACTTAATTCACAAGGTAGAAGCTTTATTTCTAAGCCGTTGGAAATTTCTACGCCGGCGGAGTAGAAATAGCTAATGTCTACGCCGCCGGAGTAGAAATAAAATAAATAAATATCCAAAGAAACTACATAGAATTAGCGAATAAAAAGAAAAGTAGTGCGTTTGAAAAAAAAATTAATATGTCATTCGGAATAAAAGTGTCTTTGTGTGCCTCGCATGCAATTGTCCGACTCGCTTCGCTCGTCGTGCAAACTTCCATGCTCGCCACACAAAGTATCACTTTTACTCCTAATAACACAATATACTATTTTCCATTGATGTACAAAGTTGCAATAATATATTTAGCACCACCGCCAAGTAGTGTTGCTAGTGAACAGCTATTTTCTTCAGCTGGAAATGTTTATGAAAGCACAAGAAATCGTCTAACTCCGGAAAGAGCACAAAGCTTAATTTTGTTACATTACAACTTGCCACAACTTAACTTTAAATATTAATTCGTTTAACTAAGTGTGTAACTTTACTTCTACATTTTTAATGACTTTTTTGCTAAATTTTGAATAAGAATAAATTTGATAAATAAAAATATTTAGTATTTCTGTTTCAATTTCCTTTAAAAAATCCTTAGCAACTGAAATATTAAGTAATTTATATTTTTTTAGGCCGATACCGATATAGGCCGATATCGTGGTTTACATATCGGCCGATACCGATATCGGCCAAGAAGACCGATATGGCCGATATACCGATACCGATATCGGTATCGGTCGATCCCTAAAAAAAATAAGTTTCTTGATTTGTTTTTTTAATAATTTTATAGTATTAAAACGATTAAAAATATTACGAATTTTAATATTTTAAATAGACTTCAGAATTTTCGTAAGACAGTTTTATTTATTATAATGTTTATAATAATACTAATAATAATGATATATTTATAAACTAAAATAAAATTAGAGAACGCGCGTGATAACGATATAATGGTTAAATCTTTAATTTCGTTTGAAAACCCAATAAATTTTCAAAATTAATTGTTGGTAATTTATAACTGATAAATGACGCATCATAAACGTGGATTAACTGCCGGATTAATTGCAATATTTGTCATTTTAATTGAATCCGGAAAAATCACAACGCAATCAAAAATAAAAAGTGACTTTTGACAATGCCATGCGTAACATTGACATTTTACGCTCATTCTCATATAGGCCTAGTACGATTATTCAACTGGTTACAACACAGGGGCACTCTAACGCCTTTATTCAGTGACGGATTTAACGGTAAGCAAAAGGACAGTTGCTCCCTAGGCTCTCACACCACAAATAGATTTAGGCTTAAGCCGGGACCGATTTTGAGTCAGGTTTCAAGCCGGGCCAGCTTATTTATTATCGAGCCGATCTTCGAGTCTGGCTGGCGATTTTTTTCTCGGATTGAGTCGAGCCAAAGCTCAAAACCCGCCCGGCCCGGTCCGAATACATCCCTATTGGGGGCAGTAAACCGGTAAATATTAAAAACAAATAGGCACTTGTAAATTTCTAAGAACATTTGTAAATCAAGAACGTAAAGAATATTATTTCTAACCACGAATATTGTCAATCTTACGCCTTTCATTGTTCAATGAAATTTGTTTATTTCGATAGAATTTTTCGTTTATAAATATAAAACAGTTAAACAAGATAAGAAAAAAATCCGGTGTGTCCAACACAATACCTCCCGCCATTACCGCCCGAATCACAAAAAATATTAAGCTAATCCTTATTTTTGGATTAGCGAATTTTACTCTAATATTTTGGTAGATTATTTTTTAAAATGTAGTCTAATCTAATCCAAATAACTACCTTTTTTGATAATAAAAAGAAGATTAAATTTTACATACCGGGATAAAATAGAATTTCACTAATCGAAAAATGAGAATTAGCTTAAACGAATCGTTAATTTTTATTAATCTAAATACATACCTATACATATTTACATATATGCTGGAAACTGTATTGATTTCCTTTCCTATTGTTCTATTTACTTTTTTCTTTTAAATACGTTACTGTTATTAATTTGAAATGATTAGTTCTTTTCCAGTGACATTTATCTCTCAGATACATTTGAATAACTGCGCAGACAAGGAGCTTTGTTTGTTTAAAGCGCTGCTCCGGGATTTAAATTATAGATAATTTTATAAATTTAACCATAAAATATGTAGAAAAAGTATTAATGCATATCTGTAGAAAATTTAATAATCTTTAATTTTTATAATCAAATTAATCTCGAAAAAATAACATTTAAAGGTATTTTTCGAAGAAAAACTATTTTGAGCTTCTAGGAAAATTCCATTTCCGGTTATCCGGTTTACACCGAAATCTAATGGGCTCTTTCCATTATAGAAAAAGTTTGAAATACAAGGTTTCAAAATTTTCTGAATTATAGTATTTGAGTTAGAGTGGAGGATCCACACATACACACAGACATCATCGTGAAAATGTTAAAATTGCATTCTAGGGACCTTAAAACGTGGTTATTTACCAAAATCTCGATATGCGATTTTTAGCACGATCCCTATATCTCCCTGACCAAGGGTAGCGGGAGGTAAAAAATAGACCTGCACCCCTTAATTACTTTTGCGCCCTGAGCCTTTTCCCTTAAATCCGCCACTACCTTTATTAATTCAAATATCTTACAGCTACATTACAAATTATAGTCCAACCTCATGAGCATACATTAAATTCCTTCCTTCTGCTCTTTCAATTCCTTTGGTCTTGTATTCAGGCCTATTGGGCGTGATAAAGCCGTACCGGACAATGGTAAGCTGTAGGTTGGCCCTCAGCTCTCGGCCCCTGTACAGTGTGGGATGTATGCTTTTAATTACGGTTGTCTGCGGCCGAATCCTTCGCAAGGATTCGAAGGAATACAGCACTAAGCAAGGATTAGTAGCTGAGGTAATGAACCAGAGTGATTTCGGAGTGAGAAATCGTAAAAGGATAATGCGAAGTAGGTAAGACTTTGGGTACCTATGCATTTTGATGAAAATCTTTCGTTTCGAAAACACTTATCAAAAAAATTAATTTCTGCTAAACTTAAGCTGAAAATGTTATACCAATATCGTAATTTAATTTCATCAGAGACAAAGCCATGGGCGCCCATAGGGGGGGGGGGCAAGAAGGGGCGCTTTCCCCCCCCCCCCTGGCTTTTCTCTAATTTTAAGAATTTTAAAAGCAAAGTTACCATTTTTAATTTTTTTGCCACGGCTACTTATGTCGCATCCTAATGTCCTTACATCGCCCTGTTGTTTTCTTCTTTCGTTCTGTTTCCTAACGTTCAAATCTTCATCGTGAAGTTAGCGTAAGCTTTGCGCACACATAATTTAAAAGATACATCCGCAGTACAAATTATAAATAATAATATTACCAATACCATAGCTGAAGTTAATCGTGCTACTAGATTAGGAGCACAACAACTATCAAGTGCTACTGTTGAGAGCTATTTTATTGTTTCCCTTAAAATAATTTCTAAATATTCGGCACTTCTGGAACCCGTAACAAATATTTTGCAGGGTATTTCTGTTGATATGCTAGCTTTACAGAAACATATTAATCACTTATTGGATATATTTAATAAACATAGGAACTCTGAGTTAGAAATAATATTTACTATTTAATAGCGCTGAAGAAGTTGCACAAAATTTTGATCTTGAATTAAAAATGCCGAGAGTCGCTAGTGGTGGAAGACAAATTCATCGTGCAAACTACGAAGCTAATTCTGTGCGAGAATATTTTAAAAAAGCAATTTTTATAAATTACTTAGATTTTTTAATTAGTTCTTTAAATTCTCGGTTTTCGAAAGATGATTATGTTGCCTTTTTGTTCTATAATTTGCATCCGATTAATTTAAAACAAATAAACTATAATAATTTTGCTAAACTAGCTCAAGAGATTCATTCATATTATAAAATTAACAATTTTTTGAAGAAGCTTTAGCATGGCACGAATATTGGGTTTCAAATAAAGAAATGATTATTACTAAAGAAACTCCTGTAACAGAACTTTTACAACATTGTACATTTTACCCAGCAATCTCCAAAGCTTTAGAAATTTTAATTTGTCTTCCTCCAACTACATGCACTGTGGAAAGATCTTTTAGCACTCTAAGAAGAGTGAAAGCATGGATTAGATCTACTATTAGCGAAGATCGGCTAGACGGTTTATGTATGATGAGCCTCCATCGCGATTACATAAGCGAAAATAAACAAAAATATATAGACGAAGTTCTAAATGAATTTGCCAAAGATGCAAGGAATTTAAAATTTGCATTTTCGGAAAAAGCATAAGTAGGTAATGTTGTTTATTCACAATCAGTTGGTAATATAACGATTTCTGACTTTTAAAAAGTTGGGAAGTTAGTTATTGTTAACCTTCGCGCCTTGGTCAGCTATCTTCGCCCTCGACAGTAATGAAACACTTTCCACCTCGGTTAGTAATGTACTATTACTGTATTGTATTTTTTTTTCCATAAATATTTATGTTGTTTTATATTTTTAAGAACATACTTATTTTTAGTATATTATATTTGTATGGGCGCCCATGGATAAAGCCTTGGATAAAGCTTACCTAAAGGTGACGGAAGGTAAAAACAAGTATAAGGACTCGAGTTTTCTTCGCTAACTATTGTTTTTGTCAGGATTAAAAAAAAATCTTAAAAAATGAGTCTAATTTTCCACTCGGAAGACATCGTGTATATTCGGTGGCTCTGCATTGATGGCTAAGCTCTAGTATTTTTTAGTTGGCCTAGCGTGTACCCTCTGATTTTTTAAATATTTAATTCTACACTGCACGAACACCACCAACATTTTAACATAAAATTACAGAATTTCAAAGAAAGTTTCCCATAAAGCCCCAATATTTTTAAATTCTGAGCCTTTTTCTTAAAATAAATATTTTTGAAAAGTCTCTAGTTTAGCCGGAAAATGAAAATTTTGCAAATTTTAATAAAATATGAGACCCTTACCGCAATCTACAGACAAAAATCAATACTACATACCTGGAAATTTTTATAAAATATTAATAATTATTTTTATGTTTCATAACACATTCAGATAGATTAAATATATTGAAGTTTATAGTATTTTTTGGATATTTAATTTTGTTATTGAGCAAAACCAATAAATCAATAGATTTTGCATTGGATGATCAAAAATCAATACATGTTCTGGCATCTGTATGGAATATCCTGAACTAATATGTTTATAATAAATTATTTAAACAAATGTATTTTAATTTATAAAATTATTTTTTTAATGTTTTTCAATTTAATGCTTTAAAAATGAATAACTAAATATATTGTAGTTTAAAGTATTTTTTGGATATTTAATTTTGTTATTGAGCAAAACCAATAAATCGATAGATTTTGCATTGGATGATCAAAAATCAATACATGTTCTGGCATCTGTATAAAATATCCTGAACTAATATGTTTATAATAAATTATTTAAACAAATATATTTTAACTTTAATTTATTATTATTATTTTTACCTTCCGTCACCTTTAGGTAAGGAAGGTATTGTCTTTGGTCAAAAAATTCGATGATGAGTTTTTAATCAATAAGCACGTTTTAGGGTCCCTAGAATACGAATTTACTATTTTTACGATGATGTCTGTATGTGTGTGTGTGTGGATGTGTGTGTGTGTGGATGTGTGTGTGTGTGTGTGTAACAAAATTTTCGTCTGCGATAACTCTAATTCTACAGTTACAAAAATTAGAATTTTTTCGTATACTTCTTCGTTACATCCATATGAAGAGCTGATTAGATTTTGGTTACAATTTGTCAACCGGAAGTACCATCATTTGAAGATTTTAACAGTTTTTCTTGAAAAAACTATGTTAAATATAATTTTTTCACATTTGATGTTATTATAAATATTAAAGAATATTTTATTCTCTATACGATTTGACTGCATCTTATACTTAATATTAAATGGATATAGAGTTAAAAAATT
This sequence comes from Harpalus rubripes, assembly GCA_963082715.1. Classification (NCBI taxonomy): domain Eukaryota; kingdom Metazoa; phylum Arthropoda; class Insecta; order Coleoptera; family Carabidae; genus Harpalus; species Harpalus rubripes. Next base: position 4,503,782 of record OY720452.1, on the reverse strand, counting down.
ATAAAGAAATTAAATTTCATAAAGTAGCCATAGCTATGGAAACAACTACTATATTAAGAAAATTCTGATTGAAAGATGTCAGTGTCAAGTGAAATTGACATAGTGTGTTTGTCTTATAATTTTATTGGAAATATAGGATCTTTTGCTTTCTGTGTGGAATTTGTATAAAATACATACAACTGCTTTAAGGTAATATACAAGAAATAATAATAATAATAAATCTTTTATTTCTGCAGATACATTACACTGTATATAGAAAACGTCACAAAATAATAATTTTCTGTATGAAATTTGCATAAAATACATACAACTGCCGGAAGGTAATGTACAAGAAATAGAATATTTAATTTAGCAAGGAACTTTCCGTATGAAATTTGTACAAAATACGTAGAACTGACGGAAGGTAATGTGCTGGCCACATCAGATTTTTTAAATATGTTTTTCAATTTTATGCTTTGAAAATGAATAACAACTAATCTTTTGTAAATTGTTAATAACAATATTTATAACCTCAAATATCAAATGACAACTGACGACAATTGTTAAACATTTATACCTTGATTAGAACAGAAAACAAAACAAATTTAGGCAATTTTTATTTGACTTCAGGTGGTATTTGGTAAGAAAACATTTGTTTAAACAGCAGATATGCAAATAAGTTATATTTCAGGTGATATAAACCGGTTTTCAAAATGTGATGGATAATAAAATAAATCAGTTTGTGTTTGGAGTACCTACTAAACTTAAAAAAACCGGTTTGTGGAAGTGAACTCGTTACAAAAACAATATTTTATGTATTATAATAATAAGGTATGTATATTTGTAAATAATCATTATATGGCATTGTTATTACTAAATATGCATTGTTTATAGAATTGCAAATCAGCTGATTACAAGATTCATCTAAATGCAAACATTACAAATGTTTGGAGTTATCCTGCGAAGAATATTGTTGTTTAAGGGATAAAATATCGTAGGACTAAACTTCAGGGGTTGTTTGTATGTTCTGGCTACTTAATTCAGTTTTGGATTACAGCCAAATAAGAATGCAGGACAGTATAGATATCAAATAAATGAAATAATTGAACAGTATTGACATTTATCATGTTGTAGGTACTTGGGGACCGTACAAAACGACCTGCAGGTATCTCAAAAGTACTATGCGATGCAGAAAATTTTGCAAAAGATTGCCAAATTGTATTCGAAGACTCTACTAAGCATAACAGAAGTCAGAACTCAAAGAGATGACGTGAAAGAACAAAATATTGGGAGGAATTTCTTTAACATAGCCTAGAAGATAATAATTTTATTATTAATTTAGTATTTTTGTGCTAGAATTTAGTATCATTGTAAACTGAATCTGCTGGTGTATAATTGATTTACTTTTGATGAAAATTTTAACCAAGAAAAAATATAAGTATGTCCAATGAAATGTATAAGATTTTAACGATATCTTTTGATATATGACATAACTTTCAATGAAAATTTATTGCAAAAAAATGGGAAGAAAACTGTAGTTGTCATGTCATTGTGATATAGGTATAATATTTTTAAATTTATTTCGTATTAATTATATGTTTATATCTGCAAACTATATTATAAGTACAATATTTACAATAAGTTATTGTTAACAATTAATGTATACAATATTCATAAACTATTAAAAAGTTCTTTTTGTACACTTTTGTATATATATAACCAAATATAGTATTTATTAATATAAAAATTGGACAATATGTGTAATATTTTATTTATTAACCTCATAGAATACATATAATAACAATAATTAATATAAAAATCTTAATACATTGTCAAAATTTGAAGAAATTTCAATGTTTTTATTTTGGTATTTAGGCGCCGGCGCTTCTCATATTTTACATACCACAAATAATTTGTTAATATAACACAAGACGTATTCAGGAATTTTTTTGTTAACCAATTCTCGAGTATATCTTCTCTGAAAATAAAGTTCAATCATTTATTTTCTACCTTTTATAAACTATTGTGTTATATATGTTGATTTACATATAAACAATAGCCAAAAAAACTATTGAATGTTTTCTGAAAAGAATTATTTTTAACTACGGTACTGGATTTGATGAAGGTCAGATGTTTGTTGAGAATAGGTGGAGACATCATGTGCAAGGGTGGTTGCAATTAGTACTAACGACAAAAAGCAACAAATTCATATTTTAAAACAATTAATACGAAATGGTTTATTTTAAAATATAGCTGTATCAAATAATAAAATCTGAAAAAATAGTGTTGTTTGTATATTTCCCCAATGCCCATTGTAAATATATTTGTTTATCGTTACTGTCATTTGACATTTAATAATATAATTATTGTTTATATTAATTAACAAGTAATTATTTGTTATTTTTTTGAGGCTAAATGTAAATAAACTCATATAAAATACTACTTAAATATTATTATTTATAAATTGTTTATAAAATCATAGTTCATGTAATTTCCGAAAGATGCCTCAACTAGTATTGATTTTTGCTAATCCAATGCAAAATCAATCGGTTTTTTGGTTTTACCCAATAAAAAAGTATATTATCAAAAAATATTTTAAAGTACAATATATTTAATCTGTCTGAATAGGTTATGAAACATAAAAATAATTATTAATATTTTATCAAAATTTCCAAGTATGTAGTATAAATATTTACCTGTAGATTGCAGTGGGGGTCTCATATTTCATTAAAATTTAAAAAATTTTCATTTTCCGGCTAAATTAGGCACTTTTCAAAAACATTTATTTGAAGAAAAAGACTTAGAATTTAAAATAAGTGAGGTATTATTTGAAACTTTTTTTTTGATATTCTTTAATTTTTTGATCTGACATTCCGTTAATCAGTCGGCTGATTTTGTTGATATATAATAACAATACGTGGTATAAATAAGTAAAGACTCAATTTAAAGGGTGAAAAGGGAATCTAAGAAAAACAGAAGGGTGCGTTTTGCAGAATTGCAATTGTTTGGTAAGCATATCTTTTAAATTAAACAACCTTTTAGTTAAATTTCAGTTTATATTTACAGGGCCGCTCCGTGCGGGCGGGCAGATTGTGCCCCGTACAAAGGCCACACAATTCCTAAAATGATTATAATAACATTAAATGTGAAAAAATGATATTTAACATCGGGTTTTCAAGAAAAACTGTTAAAATCTTCAAATGTGGGTACTTCCAGTTGACCAATTATAACCAAAATCTAATCAGCTCTTCATATGGATGCAACGAAGAGGAATACGAAAGAATTATAATTTTTGGAATTGTAGTATTAGAGTTCTCGTAGACGAAAATTTTGTTAGACACACACACACACACATATACAGACATCATCGTAAAAATAGTAAAATCGTATTCTAGGTATTTTAAAACGTGCTTATTCATTAAAAACTCACCACCGAATTTTTAGACCAAAGAGAATACCTTCCTTACCTAAAGCTGACGGAAGGTAAATATTATAAAGAAATTAAATTTCATTAACTAGTCAGGAATGGAAACTGCGACTATTTAGAAAATTGCAATTAACATAGTATGTTTGTCTTATAATTTTACTGGAAATATAGGATCCTTTATTAGAAATTTTCTGTACGGAATTTGTATAAAATAAATACAACTGCTGAAAGGATATGTACAAGAAATAGAATCTTTGCAAGGAACTTTCTGTATGAAATTTGTACAAAATACATAGAACTGACGCAAGATAATGTGCAGGCCACATCAGATTTTTTTATATCGGAGTTTGAAATAACTAAAAAGTGATCTTTCTGAATAAAACAAATCTTAATTTAAAAAACTATATTCATAGGAATGTAAGTACTATTTATAAGAACATTATATGAAAATAATATAGTAATTTAAACATAATTTACTGCCTAATGTAGTAGGAAACTTTTTCTCCATCCTTGAGTCCACAATTATTCTTGTTAACAATTCAAACTTTTGTAATTTTCTTTCATATACAAAACTCGGGACAAAAACTAATTTTCTTTTACTGCCACACACGGTTAGCAGTAAAAAATGCAATTATGTTTGTTTAACTTCGGTAGAAGCAATTTTAAACATCGATTTACTGGTGTCTAAATATTTGCCAGATCGATAAACATATTAAATTTTGTTTTCATTCAACGACATAAGTGATAAACTATACAGTATTTATTATTGAATGAATTTTATAAACTTGGATATCGTACCATTTTTTGCAATGAGGTCTTGCACAATTTTTTTCTTCTATGTTTTTTATGTTATCTACCTAGCTATGAAAACAACGCAGAGAACAAATAAAATTTTATTTTTCAACGTAAGAACCGTTAACACTAACACACATTCGAACGTTTTTCTAATAAAGCTATGACTTTACGGCGTTTTCCAAGTCATCATTCGATAAAAAGCGACGTCCTCGCAAATGTTTTTTGAGTTTTGGAAAGAGATACTCTTGTTTTGGGGGGGTTCAAAATGGTGTACCCAGGTCTCATCCCCGGTTATAATTCCGTAGAAACATCTTGGGATAAAGCAGTCAAATTCTCCTCGCAAATTTGTCGTCTATACAGTTTTTGTTCGGGACTGAGCACTCTGGGAAAATCTTCGTGTAGAATTTTAAAAACACTCGTTTCTGATATTCCTATTTCTTTAGCAATAACTGAAACTTTTACTCGGCGTCATTCAACACCAAATCTTCAATTTTGTTGATGATTTCTTCAGTTCGTGCTTTTAGAGGTCTTCCACACTTTGGGTCATCATGAATGGATTCCCTGCCCCATTTGAACTGCTTGCACCAATATTTGACTTGGAAATAGGTCGGACTGTTTTTTTCATACCACAATTCTCTCATGGATATTGTAACACGAGGGGGGTGGTCTCTGAAGCTGGCTGATAATACTGCTGATTACTAAGGATGATGATTCCCAACGATGATACGCTTACTGACTGGTGGACGCTTTGATGGCTGGCGTCCACGGCTTGTGAGAAGGAAGAACACACAGACACTTCACTTTTTACACTTTGATGCACTTTACACTGATGAACACTACGGACATGAACAAATACTTGTTGATTTAAAAACTAATACTTTTATATTTACATGGTTACATTATTATTAATTAATACTAAGCCTAACATACACAACTAACAAGTGTTACATTCCGTAACGCAGCGGGCGAGCGTCGCCCCAAAACTAAAGGACACTACATGTCCAAACCAAAACACGTCTTTCAGACGCCACGTACTAATTTCGACTCTCCCATGTTTATCCCATGGCTAACTAATACCGACTGACTTAAAACAAAAACGCTATCTCCAGGATAGGATTATCTTAGGGGAACAGGGTGCATAGGCTAGGGCACGTATACATAATAATTTCTAGACTTAAGATCAACAAATAAATGTCGTGACTATCATAATATGATAAGAATTTCTAAACTGAATTTTGACTTAAATAGATAAACAGAGTTAAAATATGAATATTGAAACTATAATTTAGAAGAGTTTATAAAAAGTTATTTATCTGTTATTGTGCTTACCCTCGCCTTGTCACAATATTCTTCGGGCTACTGACTTCTTTCGATAGAAATTTTATGATGCTTGTATGTTCAAGTTTCAAATCACTTATTTTCGGTTCTTTAAACTGATATAAAATGACAAATGTTAAGCGATTGGAGCCAAATTTGGAGATGACACTATAAAATGTCACAGGAACTCCCCCTCTATGATCCCATTTTTCTTCTCATTATCTTTCCAGTTCTGTCATTGGCTCAAACTTTTTACCTTCCGTCACCTTTAGGTAAGGAAGGTATTGTCTTTGGTCAAAAAATTCGGTGGTGAGTATTTGATGAATAAGCACGTTTTAGGGTCCCTACAATACGATTTTACTATTTTTACGATGATGTCTGCATGTGTGTGTGTGTGTGTGTGTATGTATGTGTGTCTGTGTGTGTGTGTGTGTGTGTGTGTGTGTGTGTGTGTGTGTGTGTGTGTGTGTGTGTGTGTGTGTGTGTGTAACAAAATTTTCGTCTACGATAACTTCCATACTACAATTCTAAAAATTATAATTCTTTCGTATTTCTTTTCGTTACATCCATGTGAAGAGCTGATTAGATTTTGGTTAGAATTGGACAACCGGAAGTACCCTCATTTGAAGATTTTAACAGTTTTTCTTGAAAAAACTATGTTAAATATCATTTTTTCACATTTAATGTTATTATAAATATTAAAGAATATTTTATTCTCTATACAATTTGACTGCATTTTATACTTAATATTAAATGGATACAGAGTTAAAAAATTATAAAGAAATTAAATTTCGTAAAGTAGCCATAGCTATGGAAACAGCTACTATATTAAGAATATTTTGATTGAAAGATGTCAGTGTCAAGTGAAATTGACATAAGGTACGTTCTATCGGTGTCAGAAATATTCCTACTAGAATAAGAATATTCTTAAAGCAATAGAACGCGCAGTGGCAAATAACTGTCAAGTAAAAAATAAATACGATAGAACAGTGGGAGTGTTTATGTGTTATTGTTAGTTAACAACTAAAGCTAACTTTGTATGTTTATTTTAGATCTTCAAAATGTTATTACAGAGATTATAATTATATAAAAATATATTAAATAATAAAAATGTAAAGGAGGTATTTCTTTGAGCACAGTCTAATCTGAACATTGACAAATGTAACAGAAAGGTACGCGCGACAGTCGGCTAGTACAATTTTGAATTTATCTCCAATCTATATATCTTCCAACCAGCGCTTCCAGCTCTGAAGTTGGAATGATTCGTAGGTATATTCAGATTTTTTTGACGCAAAAGAACGATCATTGAGGTTCTACTAGAAGAAGTAGTAAGATTTCTGACACCGATGGAACGTACCTGTGTGTTTGACTTATAATTTTACTGGAAATATAGGATCTTTTGCTATAAATTTTCTGTATGGAATTTGCATAAAATATATGCAACTGCCGGAAGGTAAAGTACAAGAAATATAATCTTTAGCAAGGAACTTTCTGTATGAAATTTGTACAAAATACATAGAACTGACGGAAGGTAATGTGCTGGCCACATCAGATTTTTTGTCATTACAAGCAGTGTGATTTGGCACCGATTCAAACATAATAATACTTTTGCCGTTTTTTTAAAAAATTTCTATATAATATACAGAAATTTGAACCGAACATTTTTAATAATACAATAGCTGTAAAAAGTAGGTAATTATTTTAGAGCAAAATTGTATTTAGCTTTTAGCTACAGAAAAAAAAATTGCATTCAAATATGATATTGTTTATAATTTTTCAATTTCCCAAACCGTAAAAACAGTTGAAAGCAATAATAACTTTTTTTCCATGGTATCAATGATTTTTACGCTTCCGGAAATTGAAAAATTATAAACAATAGTATATTCGCAGTATTTCTTTTTCTACAGCAAAAATTTAAATACAATTTTGCTCTAAAATAATTAGGGGAACAAATGACTGTACATTAAGATTTTACCATCGAAACCCCTGTGCTGCGTCGTCCATAGCCACCCAGGACAGCAATAATTTGTTGACCGTTTATTGAAAATTGCTTTCATTTATTTTGTAATTTAGTTCAAGATCCTCCTTGTTCAATCTCAATGAATCGCAAGAAATAGTTGATGCTGTCGGTGCGGCAGTTTTGTATATGTTACCCACAAAATTCAAAATGATAAAACATTAAATGTCTTTATTTGTCAAAATAATAAAATCTATCATAGAGGATTAATGTCCACATTTCGTCTTTAGAAACAACATGGTGTACATTTTTTGCAATTCCAGAAATTATCAAATTCCTCTTCTTGTGTTCCTGCTCATTACCTATATTGATTGAATTGAAAGCAAACAAACCGTAGTAGTCCATCACTGAAACATCAACCTCCAACCGCTTTTGGTTTACGCATTGAATTCTCGGAATGGTTTGCTTATTACACACCCCCCAATCCAGTCGTGTTGTGGTCCATGCGTCCACTGATGATTTGATTGTTAAAGAATGGCACGCGAACTCGGGATTGCTGCGGAGAATTAATTAAATTGAGTGGGATTTTTGTGGACCAGGCAATTAAATTGTTTGATAATATGGGCAGGAGAAATAGTGAGAGATTGCCAGTAATTAGACAGAGGCAGGAATTTCATAAATTTTGACGTTGATACGAGTAGTATTACAAAATGTGGTTAAAATGTGTAGTACAAAGTTTGATCAGAAAATAATAATTTATTCACCAATAGTACTAGGGCTGTCCAAAAATTAAAGATACTAGCTACCAAAAATCGAAAAAACTTATTATTTTGAAAAATCTTACAGGAGGGTGTAAATATACGTCTCAAATATTTTTCTACATAGTCCCAAATTATTTTTATTCACTTGAGGCTCGAGATTTTGATGCTGGTATCGAACAATGTTATCCATCGTTCCATTTGCTCTTTTACCTTATCATCTTTAAACTCTTTTCCTAACACATTCTTATATAAATGAAGGAAGAGATGAAAACGGTGCCAGATCGAGGCTGTATGGCGGATGGCCCAAAACACCCCATCCAAAGTCATCTATACTCTATTCCATTTAAGCCATTCAGCAGCTCTCACCAGCACAAGTTTTAAGTAGCCGAAATTACATTGGGTAAACTTATCTCGTGGTCACGTGCTTGAGTCTGGTCGCGAATTTGGGGAACCGGGTTCGATCCCGACGCCAAATATTTCGAATTTTAAATGGCACAAAATTTACTTCTGTGATGCACTCTCCACGCCACCAATGAGTGCCCGTGAGGTGACGCCTGATAAACGCCCGCACGGTCCAAATATCTCATCATCATTACCGAAATCTGTGTACAAAGCAGATTGGCACACCCAGTAATGAGTAATATACCATGATGATATATTTATTTATTTATAAACGTATCCCAATTAGAGAGGTTAAAACTATTCCTTATTCTCGGCAATACCGAATGGCTTAAATGGAATAACGTATAGTTTAGTTCAAGATCATTTCTTTGACTTCTATAATCCCTGAAATTTCGACTACAATAGCGTACACCGCATATGGTGAACTTCTAGCAAAAGAAAATAAGTTTTACTTACAAAATCTTTCGGTTCATAATCGCTTATACGACGATTATATAAAAAATTGAGCTGGAAAATTTACAATTCGTATCTATTTTTCTAGGTATACTTACAAGAGCCATACTTTTTAATATTGCAATATCAATAGTACAATACATAATGGGCTACTTGCGTGCCATTTTTTATTTAATATTTTTGTAGAAACGATAAAAACTTGCTACTCATATTTTTCTTTTGGCAGAATTTTCATTAATTGGCCAGAAAAAAATTAATGAAATTTTAATATTTAAATTACCGCCATATATGACATTGCATTACGCCGAACCAATGAATGGCCGTAAAGGCATAGCATCGGTAGGCCCCATAGCAACGGTATGTGCGGGTAATTTAAACATGACAGATCATGTGTTTGACGTTTGAATAATAGTTTGGAGGTTAATATTTTAGTTTGTCATTTTAATCTTGTACGAGTATAAGCTAAGTTAAAATCCTGCTTAACAAATCGAAATACGTAATAAAAGTAACAGTAACCACGCAAATTGCAAATAAGAAAGAAGAGAGACAGTGACAAAAAATGAACTGATGTAAAAATTATATTAAAAATAGCACTCGCTCGCCATCTACAGGTTACATGCTTCCCTTTCTCTAGTTCAAAATAATGACGTCAAAGAAAATTTTCTTTTTTAATTTATTAAAATCATATATTTTTTAAAAAATAAAATTTATATTTTTACAGACGTTTACTTTAGGTATATAGTAAAGTCTAAACGCTTCTCTTGACAGGTGGAATGAGCGGGTTGTATTTGAATAGTTATTAACGTCATAAGGCTGATATGTAGCAAATAACAGATGAGGTTGAATGTTGTAAAATCGAGGCGATAGCCGAGATTTTATAATCGACCGTGTCTGTTATTTGTATATCAGCCGTGTGACGTTCAGTATTTTTCATAATAACATAAAATATCTTCTTAAAATTCTATTTTCTATGGCATGTTGACAGGTGACAGCTCTTCATGACAATTTCATGACGCTGAGATTTTTTTGGAACACATGATTTTTAATAATTGTACTGTTATAAAAAATAACGGCCGTGGCTGTTTTGATGCATATATCGGTTGAGTATACAGTACTGTTATAGTTATTAACGTCATAAGGCTGATATGTAGCAAATAACAGATGAGGTTGAATCTTGTAAAATCGAGGCGATAGCCGAGATTTTATAATCAACCGTGTCTGTTATTTGTATATCAGCCGTGTGACGTTCAGTATTTTTCATAATAACATAAAATATCTTCTTAAAATTCTATTTTCTATGGCATATTGACAGGTGACAGCTCTTCATGACAATTTCATGATGCTGAGATTTTTTTAGGAACACACGATTTTTAATAATTGTACTGTTATAAAAAATAACGGCCGTGGCTGTTTTGATGCATATATCGGTTGAGCATACAGTACTGTTAAAGCACATTTAACAGTATGGTATTATGAAAAAGTACATTTATCATTATGGTATTATGAAAAAATAATTTTATCACATGGAAAATTCTCAGATCAATTCTCTATATTGTCGTTGTGCAAGCGATTGTGAACTAAAAAAAGCTTGTAAGTAAAACCTATTTTTAATTGCTATAAATTCACCATATGCGGTTTTCGCTATTTTAGTCGAAATTGCAGTGATTATAGAATTCAAAGAAATGATCTTTAGTAATAGTAAAATTTTGGTGATTCACGCTGATCGACATCAGTCGTTTATTCCACATTACATCATTAGGAATAACATATCTAAAAGACAACATTTCTGGTATTTCAATTTCTATATTCTTGTGGGTGAAAATTAATCAGAGCTTTATCAGACTATGGGGCAACCCTTCTTCTATAACGGGTTCTCATTAATAGGTGCTGGGCAATTACCAGCACGTGGTAACTCGATTCCAGAGCACATCGGCCGTTCACATACAAAATAGCCAATTTTATAGCCAATTAACCCCGAGTAGCTGCCTAATGGCAATCAAAGCCAAGGCACACACACGACCTACTAGATATTGGACATACACAGGAGAGGATACGGGCACAGGGATATCAAAGAGTTAACTGATTTTTTTGTGATAATCAAAAAGTAATGCAAATGGAGATATCGAGTAATAATGAAGTGGTCGTTCTTGCAGACAAAATCAAACAAAGTTTAATTACGTCGGAAGTGGTTGATCATAAGTAAAATAATTTTATTGTTTCGTATGTAAAATTTTCCGCTGAATTCAATGGTAAAATAGAAATCTGGTGTGGCCAACACGATACCTCCCGCCATTTACCATCCGAGTAACAAAAAGGATTAAGCTAATTCTTATTTTTGGATTAGCGAATTTTACTCTAATTTTAGCAGTTTATTTCTTAAAATATAGTCTAATCTAATCTAAGTAACTACCTTTTTTGATAATAAAATGAACTTTTTTGCGAATCGTTAATTTTTATTAATCTACATACATACCTACATATTTACTTATGCTGGAAATTGTATTAATTTCCTTTTCTATTGTTCTATTTACTTTTTTAAAAAATGTTACTATTATTAATTTGAAATGATTAGTTCTTTGACAGTGACATTTATCTGTCAGTTATATACATTTAAATAACTGCGTAACCAAGGAGTTTTGTTTGTTTAAAGCGTTCCGGGATTTAAATTATAGATAATTTTATAACTTTATCCATAATATATGTAGAAAAAGTATTAATGCAAATCTGTAGAATTTTTTTTTATAATAACATTCATCTCGAAAACATAACATTTAAAGGTATTTTTCAAAGAAAAACTATTTTGAGCTTCGAGTAAAGTGCCATTTCCTGTTAGCCGATTTACACCAAAATCTAATAAGCTCTTTCCATAATATAAAAAGTTCCAAATACAAGGTTTCAAATTTTTTTGAATTAATATAAATAATTGTAAATATCAAAGTAGTTATGTATTTGTTTTGTAAAAAATATATAGAACTGCCAATAAAATATATCAATATAATATATCAATATAATATATCGTTCTAGTTTATCTACCTATTGTACTTATTACATCAGTTTCTTCTGAGTTAAGTATTTGTGAGTTGCCTCTTGTGCTACAGAATTACTGCAGTGCCCAATGGGCCCGTCCAACTTTTTTTAAAAGTATTTGTATGTTAGGAAGAATTTAAAAATAGAAATTCCGTATTTTTTGTTTTCTTGAAATTATGCTTAATAACGCCGAAAATAATTATTAAAGTTTTGGCGCGAAAGTTGTGACGTTAGTGTCACTCCGTCGTAAGTAGAGAGAGCCGACATACGTTACCATTAATAATGGTAATATAGGTAAATAAAATTAATAATTTTTGCTCGTTTTCATAATTATATTAATCATTCGCTTTAATTAATGTGACTTTAAGACTTTCTTTAATATAATATTGCAGGTTATTATACTCACCAAGTGGCATTATTATAATTAAAATAGTATTTAAACTATTTTCTTTTTATAATTAAATACAACAATGACAGTATTGATTACAATAATCAAAGCATAGTTCATAATAAAAAGTAATCCAACATATACATTTCTATTTACTAAATGATTACAACAATGACAAGTATTGAGATTATAATAATTAAAACATAAATTATAATTTTATTTATTTAATAAGTAAATTTTCTTTTGATCTTAATAAAAAATTACTCGGATATATTAAATATGTGCGTATTAGAGTATGTGTAAAGCCAAATCGCGAATTAATGAGCAAAATATGCATGGTCCACTGTACAGTGAAATTTTCACAAGGTAACTGGACGACTGTAATGACGCTGACGACACAACATGGCGATCGTTTTACGCTAAAAACTTTAATTACATTATTATAGGTATAAAAATACAAAATATATAGCAATTTTTATTTCGTTTTTATTTATTTATATTCAAAATTCATATGCGATATGTAATTTCTAAAAAGTCGAAGACTTGGACGGGCCCATTACCGGATAGGTTGACTAGGCTGCAGACCAGGACGCACAGATTTTGGGGGCGCACAATTTTGTCATTTTATTATAGTTTTAGTTTTAGTTAGAGCTAAGACGACCTAAACCAGGCCCTGAATATTATTGTTTTTTTTTTTTAATAAGTATTACACGATAATTCATCTGCATGTATTGTATACAGTAAGTTAAGAAACACGCATTGCATGTTCTAGAATAAATTAGTACCGTAATAATAAGTGACGTCATTATCTAGTAATATTTATTGATGACGTGTGTCTTCTGCTTGTTCATTTTTAGTATAATCATATTTCCATCACTACCAATTCTATTTGATTCATACGAACATCAAACTATGACGTGAGGGTCAAGTGAGAAAAATCGGCGTTTACATATATCAATATTTTTAGAGTTCAGAAATTATTAATGAGAAGATTCAATATACTGTCTTTTTCTATTTCGGTGTTCTTATGTTTCTATAAAAGCACTGTTTATCACTGAAAACACGACGTTTAGAAAATCTATAAACGTACTGTTTTTGGCGCCTTTCATGTTCTAGAGGTGGTAGTCATGCTTTTATAACTGACAGATAACCTTAAAATGGTAAATTGTTTGTGTTGAAATATTACTTCTAATTGTGGATTTTTATCCTTTCACTAGGTGATAGGACTAGAAAGAAAAGAAATTTATAGCTATAGCTGTGTTAGTTAAGAAAGAATAAGAATCTGTTAAGTTAAAATTTCAACTAAAAAATTATGAAACAAGAAACAATGCGCTCAGGTTTACTTTGTCAAAATAATTAAAACGGTAAGTTTTATTTATTACAATTTAAATTTATGGTAATGCAATTTTGAATTTAATGTATTGTTATTCCAGGCAGGTAATGAAATGTATGATGCACGTTACTTGAAAATGTTAACAGTGTCTACTCAATTTGTGGCGGCTACTAGCAAACAAATATGAAAAGTTGACGTTTTAATCCATGATTTGCAGTTCAACATTGTGGCGAACTATCGAATATATGCCATATATGTTTTGTATTAATAATTGTAAGAAAAGCTGTTGCCGTTATCTGTACAACTGAGCAGTGAGTGTTGTAAAAATGGTGGAAAGTAAAAGTCTAGAGCAATAAATTGTTCATTAAAGTATTTCATTATTTAAAGAGTTTTATTTATATGTTTTCTCAATAAAAAGGCTTGATGGTCCACGTAACGTCCTTCAATCCCATATTCAAGTTTTATTTATGATAATAACCAACACGAAACACCGATATGTGTAATCAGGATGGTTCATTAATAACCTTGGAGTTCATTGTATGTATTGGTTTTCCTCTTTCATAATTGTATAATGCTTGATACAATGTTTTAATGTAAACAATCAGACAAAATCACAAGATACACAAACTGTCAAAATGTGAAATTTCAATTTTTAGCGGGAAACGCTACGAACATAACTGAAAAAAAAACACCAACTCATATTTTTGACAACTCCTTTTTTAAAAAATCTAATTGTAAAATTACATCAATAGAAAAAATAGAATAAAAAACATGTATCATAAGGCCGTTGACGCACTCGTCCTTTGTAAAACTCGCCTGGCGGCTCGTTTTCCAAACTTGGACTCGTACGTTAACAGATTGCCTTATGATACTTGTGTTTTAATGTACTATTGTTTGTGACACATATTACTTGTTAAAATGCATTGCAAGAACGTTCATTAGAGAACTATTTAACCAAGAAAACCGGTACGAAATTCTCAATTTTGCAGGTTATAGTTATAATAATGTATTAATTTATTCCTGAAATATTTCTCTATGTGTCTAACGAAATTTATGTAAATTTCCCTTGAACTCCTGCGTAGTAACTTTTTCGTTGAGTTAGCAAAATATTTGCAAAATATCGCGAACCCGGAAAAGCAAATACCAGCACCTTATCACTTTCTCACAGTTACTTCCTGTACGCAAACACTTGCTAAAGCTAAAGCCCCGTTCACACGATCTACATCTCATCTCCGCTGAATCAAACACAGGATATCGATTGCTGATAAACACGTAAACATGTGCATAAATAATCCAAGAGAGCCAGGAAAAACATGGTGATAAATAAACAAACGGCGCACGAACAACATATGGGACCCAATCCGATCGGAGGGTGAACAATGTTCATATTTAATTTCGGGAAATAATTTACAAGAGAAATGCATTTGTTTAATGCACGGGTTTCAAAATTGTTCAAGAGAAAAAGAGAAAATATTTCTGTTTTGAATATT
The DNA here is from genome assembly GCA_963082715.1 of Harpalus rubripes. Classification (NCBI taxonomy): domain Eukaryota; kingdom Metazoa; phylum Arthropoda; class Insecta; order Coleoptera; family Carabidae; genus Harpalus; species Harpalus rubripes. The sequence continues at coordinate 4,488,453 of OY720452.1, read as the reverse complement.
TGTATGGTTATATGCCAAAGCCAGAAAATCTGATGTGGCCAGCACATTATCTTCCGTCAGTTATATGAGGCATTTACGAAAATTCTACCAGTGAACTGTTACCGGTAAACAGCTGTTTATCAAGTTATAGCTACCGGAATCGATATTTTAAGAACGCAAGTGATAAATAGGGGTAGATCCATAACATAAAATTTGGGGTCTCGTGGCCGCGTGCCTGAGTGTCAGGTCGCGAATCTGGGGAACCGGGTTCGATCCCGACCGACGCCAAATATTTCGAATTTTAAATGGCACAATTTGACCCCTGTGGTGCACTCTCCACGCCAGCAATAAGTGCCCGTGAGGTGATGCCTAGTAAACGACCGCATGGTACAAATATGTAATCATCATTACCGAAATCTGCGTACAAAGCAGATTGGCACACCTAGCAATGGGTAATATGCCATGATGATATATTTATTTTATTTTATTTGAAACAGGTTAGAAATTTAATGTAGTTAACAAACTGAGCAGAGTCCTACTTTAAACACATTTCCAATTTTAACGCGCGAGCTTCGCTTTGCATCACTACCTTTTTTACCTTCCGTCACCTTTAGGTAAGGAAGGTATTGTCTTTGGTCAAAAAATTCGGTGGTGAGTTTTTGATGAATAAGCACGTTTTAGGGTCCCTAGAATACGAATTTACTATTTTTACGATGATGTCTGTATGTGTGTGTGTGTGTGTGTGTGTGTGTGTGTGTGTGTGTGTGTGTGTGTGTGTGTGTGTGTGGATGTGTGTGTGTGTGTGTGTAACAAAATTTTCGTCTGCGATAACTCTAATACTACAGTTACAAAAATTATAATTTTTTCGTATACTTCTTCGTTACATCCATATGAAGAGCTGATTAGATTTTGGTTACAATTGGTCAACCGGAAGTACCATCATTTGAAGATTTTAACAGTTTTTCTTGAAAAAACTATGTTAAATATAATTTTTTCACATTTGATGTTATTATAAATATTAAAGAATATTTTATTCTCTATACGATTTGACTACATTTTATAATTAATATTAAATGGATACAGAGTTAAAAAATTATAAAGAAATTAAATTTCATAAAGTAGCCATAGCTATGGAAACAGCTACTATATTAAGAAAATTCTGCTTGAAAGATGTCAGTGTCAAGTGAAATTGACATAGTGTGAATGTCTTATAATTTTACTACAAATATAGGATCTTTTGCTTTCTGTATGGAATTTGTATAAAATACATACAACTGCTTTAAGGTAATGTACAAGAAATAATAATAATAATAAATCTTTTATTTCTGCAGATACATACACTGTATATAGAAAACGTCACAAAATATTAATTTTCTGTATGAAATTTGCATAAAATACATGCAACTGCCGGAAGGTAAAGTACAAGAAATATAATATTTAGCAAGGAATTTTCTGTATGAAATTTGTGCAAAATACATAGAACTGACGGAAGGTAATGTGCTGGCCACATCAGATTTTTTGAGATTAGATTCTTCATGAATCCGGTAGATGAATCTGGTAGATATTGTACAATTTTCGAACACGGTAACTTTTTACCACTCGTGTTTTCAAACACAGTCGGTAGATGCGGTATCTATCGGTAGAATTTTCGTAAATGCCCATGTATTTTCTATAAAATCCATACAGAAAGTTCCTTGCAAAAGATTCTAAATTTTTTTGTATGTACATTACCTTTCGACAGTACCTATTTTATGTAAATTCCATACAGAAAATTTCGAGCAAAAAGATCCTATATTTCGAGTAAAATTATAACACAAAAATACTACGAATATGTCAATTGACACTGACATCTTTCAATCAGAATTTTCTTAATATAGTAGCTGTTTTTAGCATAGCTAGCTAATTTATGAAATTTGATTTCTTTATAATTTTATTACTCTATATCCATTTAATGTGAAGTATAAAATGCAGTCAAATCGTATAGAGAATACAATGTTCTTTAATATTTATAATAACATGAAATGTGAAAAAATGATATTCACAATCGTTTTTTCAAGAAAAACTGTTAAAATCTTCAAATGAGGTTGACCAATTATAACTCACCACCGAATTTTTTGACTAAAGACAATACCTTCCTTACCTAAAGGTGACGGTAATAAAAAAATAAATGTATCAAGACATGTACTAAAGTTCTACTTTAATGTGAAATTTAGTTGCCGAGGAAAATAAACCATATGAGTGTCGACGTGCATATTCAGTTCTATTATAAATTGAAATTTCATGAAAATAAAAGAAATATTTATATTTATTAAAGATTTGAAAGTCATTCGTCGAGAAATCAGAAAATTAACCACTATTCCCGTATTGCTTTTCCAATAAAAATAAAATATTTACTTCCCTCTATAAAACCAAACATATTGTCCACTTTCCTTGTTCCAATCAAGTTTTCCATCTCCCCTACAACAATTCTCTTCTATTTCTTTCCCCTTGGCCCTGTTCTGTGTGACGTATGAATGTTTAACGTCCAAAGGACGGACAGTGGAAGAGGCGACACTAACCGCTTCTAATATAACCGCTATAAATTATTCTTCGAAAAGGCTTTCCTTCCTGCTCGGACACTCTCGGCAGTCTTCGGCAAGGATCGGATAGTGGACAGCAGGAAGCGGAAATGGTAAAGGATTCCGGAGTGGAATGGGGATGATGTAGAAGGAGTTTCTTATAGGCAAATTGGATAATTTTGGAAAGACTTGCTTTCATGAAATTGGTCATAATTATTTTATTTTTTGTCCTAATCCATAGCAAGCTTTATTACAAAAATCAAAAGGTATATAGGAAATTTTTATATTTACATAACTCGCTTATACAAAGAGCTGATTTAATAATACTTGATGTGCTAGACGCAAAATTTAATTCTCTAACTTTGATTTCAAGCATATATTTCGAAAATAAAAATAAAACCATTTTATTCAAGAAAGAGTGTTAACAACTTGAGGTAATATATTACTTCCGGTTAACCTATTTTAACCAAAATCAGTTATGTTATTCCTATTGATATAAAAGTAGTATATACTAAATTTTAAAAGTTTTGGATTATATTTTAAAATAGTGTTTCATTAAAATCTATTATAGGCAAGTAAAGTACTACTTCTGGAAATTATGTAATGACCAAAAAGGGAGGTGCACAACTACTAGATGTTATAGTAGTCCTAAATACAAAATTTCAACTATCTAGGGCTTACCGTTTGTGAGTTATGCGAGACGACAAAATTAGTCAAAATTGATTCAGGTATGGGCAAAATGGATATTTCCGCTGAAATCTGAAAACCGAAATTTTTCGCGATTACAATACTTCCTTTCACTATGTACAAGGAAGTAAAAAGTAGTTAAATTTCGCAAACATAAAAGTTATAATTAACGTTTAAAAGACAAAAGAAATTTAAAATGAGCCTGTTTCACATTTTTCAAAAAGTATTTTAAATGAAAGTTTATGCAATATTTTTCTTATTAATAATTATTTTTTTAATAATTTGTTGTTATTTTCGTAAATAATTAAATTAAAAGTTTGGCGCCATAAATAGTAATGAAAAACAACCCCCCACTCCTGTGTCGTAGAAGCACATACATTATGTCATTCACAGCCAATAGAAAAACAGTTTTTCCATCACCTACATTTATTTTTGTTATTTAAATAAATAAACGTAGGCGATAGTTTGTCACATGTTAATAACGAACTTGTAATTTGACATTGGACGCTGACATTTTCCATTATAAATGAGTAATAATACACTCAAGCTAAGTCGGACAGTTTACCGAAAATCGAAAGCTGGATGATGGCTAAATTTATATCAGAAAACGACTGTTTTACTGTTGCCGAAATAAGGCATGTTAAAGAGTTAAGGTAAAATAAAATATAAAAACCCAACCATTAACTGTTCGACCTATTGCTTCCAGCCACAATTTTCTTTTCTTCGCATCTTTTGGCATATTTATAAATTCAATAGTAGGTTTATTCCTAGCGTATTTTTCAAGAAGGTACATTACGATACTGTAAATTACACATTTTAGGTTGAATTTTGTATTATCTAACACAAACCAAACTAAAATATTTGACGCTTGTTTGACAACTTTGACAAGATATTTATCATAACATTTGTAACAAAACACATAGAATTGACACTATAAGGGACCAATTGGAGCCGATGAAGATGTATGTGTTGTGATGTGACGTCACATTCTGTTTCAGATCACGTGACTTTTTTCAAAATAGTATCCAAATTTCAAAAATGAATTGTAAAATATCTAATGGATATTTGGTGATATTTTCAAATTTGAGGCTATTTAAATAATGATATCTTTTTAAATTTAATACTTAGAAGGCATATAAAAATTCTTGCAACAACCCTATTGGGCCTCTTAGGCCCAGTCGCAGATATGTCTCTATACTTCTTCGTCTGCCGATTTTGAAATCTTCCCTGTCTTATAAAATGCTTTGTCCGGGTCTGCAGTATCAAAACAAATCACCATGCGCAATCATAATCCCATTCCAATCATTGTTAATCACCCCCCCCCCCCCTATAAATTCAACCCCTTAATAACACCATCCATCTCTTCTCTTGCTATTTATTCACATTATGCTACAGCCAAGTACACTCCACGGTGCCATCTCTACAATTTGTATCATCGTATCATCCATCACCTACAGGGTCTGGGTTCAATCCTTGCCCATAATTCTGGTGGTTGTTGTGCGTGACTGTACACCGCACATATAACACCCGTATTCGTCGGGCAACTGTGTGCAATGAACAGAAACAGGGGTGTCCAGTATTTATTGCACCAGGAGAGATTGAGTACTAGAAAGAGAGGAGGATAGCTAGGGAATGTGAAGGTTAGGGAAAAATAAGGTTAGGATAGGTTGGGTGAAGGTTTTGTAAATAAAATAGTACACTGGAGGAAATAGGGTGTTTGGACAAATTAAATTTGAATCTGGATAAAGTTTTTTTTTAATGTTCGTGGCCAACAGAATAGACAGCGCTAGACACCAAATCCACTAATTTGTGACAAATGGTTCGATTCTGTTCACTTTATTAATCTTACAGATCTGAAAATTTGTAAATAATAAACAAAATTACAACGAAAGCTGTCTCTCTATATATAATTTTATATTAGTCAACAAAATTGATGCGTTTTTGTCAGGTTTTTACAGATTTACAGTAAGACTTACAGATGTGAACAGAATCGACCCATTAATTTTTTTTAAATTACCGTCTGCGTTGATTTTTCAAAATGAAAAACGTAAAATACAATGTTGTTGCAAACGGAAGCATGTAGATAAACTTTTGTGCGTACAGTACATTCGGGAAGGCAGAATTCCTAAAATCCAGGACCAAAGATAATTTTAAGCACTAGTGTTAAAAGTAACAATGATCCTTCACTTTTTAATACTGGTGTCATAAAATGACAATTTTAACCCTAAAAACAAACATTAAAGAGCTCACTTTTAATAGAGTTGTAGAAAAAATAAATTTTTAAACTCACCGAAGACAATCAGTTGTCTTTTCTCTAATGTTGGAATGAAACAAATATATATACACGATGTAATCATACTCCGGGAAAAAAATGAAACGGCATATAATACTGACCAAAATGAGTAAAAAAGCTTAATAACATGGATCCGATCTTCAACTGTTTCCGACAAAGACGCCATTTACTAATAAAATCGAAGAAAATTATCAAAGATAGTAATTGTACAAAATTTTGTCTTTGTTAGTAAATAGACTATAAAAAAAATCAAGTTTTATATGAAACATTTTTCTCAATTTCTAATAGTAACAAAGTTATTTGAAAATCAAATATTGGCCAAGGTTGCAACATTTAACTTAATACAATTATTTGATTTAAAAAAAAAACAAAAGCACATCTAAGTTGGCCTCTGAAAGGTAAACAAAAAGTCTTACTTAATCGAAGTCGTAACTCTTGTAGTTTTCGAGATAAAAACTCATTTGTCACTGCCTTATATCTCGGAAATTATTGAAGATCGGACCCATGTTGACTAAGCCTTTTTTTACTCATTTTGGTCAGTACTATATGCCTGTTCATTTTTTTCCCGACGTATGATTATATATATATATATATATATATATATATATATATATATATATATATATATACAATATTATATTATAAAAATAATAAATAGGTACTAAACATAATTTTATTCTTTTTCCACCATGGCTTAAATTAATATATAATAACTAATGTAAATAAATGCAATTTAAATATTTTCCATTTTACTAAAAATATATCAATTTTCAACATAGGATATGTTACAAAAACTACCCCTATTTTTTAACAAAGAATTCATTTACATAATAAAAAATTGGGTGTTCCATTTAAAAAAATTGAGTTTTTTGAATATGTAAACTTGTCTATTATTAATTTATATTATTGTAAACAAAAGCTTTCTTTATAAAAGTGTTTATACAGATTATAGAAATTCGTTTCCATTCTCGAGATAGTGATAAAAAGTGGCCGTTTTAGTGAAAAAATCAAAAAAGTTTAATTATGGTTTTATATGTAAAATTTTCTACTAAATTCAATGGTAAAATAAAAATTATAGTATTCCATTTAAATTCAGAAAGTTAGGGTCTACTCCCGGTTAAACCGAAACAAAATTTCGTAAAATAATTTTGAAGAGTTTTTAAAATAATGATAGCGTAAGCTCGCCCTGGAACATCCCGTGTATATATATATATACTCGTATATAAAGAATTTTTCGATTAAAATTAATAAATACCATTTCCTACTTTCATTCAATATGTCGTATATTGCTTAGAGAGCAAAGAACAACGATATCTTTAATAATCGCATTGCAGCGAAGGAAATATCAAATACCAAACACAATTTGATAAATATGAAACGAATAAATACAAAAGGAAACAAGATTTATTTTCTTGTTTCCTCTGACCGGCCATAATTGAATATTGTTATCTGTACCTTATGAATTTACTGAGGCATTTATGTTCCGAATTATACAGATACTTAATCAAATTTTTATTCATGCAATTTCAAATAAAGAAAGGCATACTAAATGAATTTTGCATTTGTATTCGCAGAAGAAAACCAAAGAATTACATTTGCAAAGTTTTTTTGTAAATGCAATAAAAAATATAGAAACATAAAGCAGCGAGAAATTCATTTGCATTTTAATTTATTCTGAAACAAGTATTACGTTATTGAAGAATACATTTAAATTAATATTTCTTTAACTATATTACTAGAATTAAATAGTTTCGAGTCGAAATCAGCAAGACGTTTGAATTTGAATATACTCCTAGCGACAATAAAAAACAAGTTCAATTCAGTATTCCGGTAACTCTCAAAGCGTCCGTATGTTTTAAATCATATTTCAGTGTCTATAAAATTATATTTAATAGTGATTTTGAACATATTTTGTGTTGTGATGTTGATTTTCGTGATTTTCACGTATGTGTTTCGTAATTAGCGAACATTTTTGTGCGAAATAATCATTTACCGTAAACTTTTATCGTCCGTAAGTGTGTTTTAAGAGACATATATGTAGACAATATTCAACAAGCTACATTGTTGACGATCCCGACTTGAAGCTAGCATCATCTACACGGAGATCCACACCAGGTCCTAGAGGAGTATAAGATACAAGGTCAGTTAAAAAATTGTCTGATGAAATAAGCTCACATTCGCCTACTACGATCCCTAAATACAGTCCAATTGTTCTAAAGCTTATACAAGCCAAATCAAATTAGATTTTTCAAGGGAAAAAAATACTGAAGTTTTGAAACTTGGCACAGTTATTTCTTGAGGTCTACTGTACAGCATAGTAAAAGTCCCCAGGGGTAGGGGGTGAACGGGAGGTGGGGGACCAGTTCAAAATATTTTTTTCACGATTTTTACAAAATTCTCCGAAACTGTAAGTCCTATCAAAAAGCACTTTATATACAAAGTTAAAGTAGATAAAATTTCCTACAAAAATGTTCTTATTTATTTTTTACCTCCCGCTACTCTTGGTAAGGGAGGTATAGGGATCGTGCTAAAACCGCATATCGCGATTTTCGTAAATGAGTACGTTTTATGGTCCCTAGAATCCAATTTTAACATATTCACGATGATGTCTGTGTGAATGTGTGTATGTGTGGATTCTCCACTCTAACTCAAATACTATCACTCACAAAAATTTGAAACCTTGTATTTCGCCCTTTTTCTATTATAGAAAGAGCCAATTAAATTTTGGTGTAAATCGGATAACGGGAAAATGCACTTTACTTGAAGCTTAAAATAGTTTTTCTTCGAAAAATACCTTTAAATGTTATTTTCTTATTTTTGTTTTTTTTTTATTATAAAAATAAAAGATTATTAAATTTTCTACAGATTTGCATTAATATTTTTTGTACATATTTTATGGATAGATTTATAAAATTATCTATAATTTAAATCCCGGAGCCTACGCTTTAAACAAATAAAACTTTTTGGTTACGCAGTTATTCAAAAGTATGTAACTGACAGATAAATGTCACTGTCAGAGAACTAATCATTTCAAATAAATAATAGTAAAGTTTTAAAAACAAAAAGTAACTAGAACAATAGGATGTATTTAGTTTAATAAAAATTAAAGATTCGCAAAAAAAGTTTAAGCTAATCCTCATTTTTGGATTAGTGATTTCTATTCTAATCCGGCATTTAAAATTTAATCTTCATTTTATTATCAAAAAAGATATTTACTTGGATTAGATTAGACATATTTTAAAAAATAATCCAAAAATATGGATCAGCTTAATCTTTTTTGTGACACGGGCTGTAAATGGCGAGAGGTATTGTGTTGACCACACCAGATTTTTCTTTTGGCTATGAATGACGTAATGTATGTGCTCCGACGTCACAGGAGTGGGGGTTTGTTTTTCATGACTATTTCTGGCGCCAATTTTATTTAATTATTTACAAAAATAACAATAAATCATTATTATTTTTTGTATTACTATGAAAAATATTACATAAACTTTTAAGTAAAATACTTTTAAAAAAACCAATTGATCTAATTTGACTGGGCTATACGTTATAATTTCCATTTCGAAGTCGGCCGACGTCAAACATGAAACTTAATTTTTTTTTGTAATTTTCTAATAGCTCTAAAATAGTGTGGTAACACCAGGTAAGCGCAAATTGGGATACCCAGCAATGGGTAATAAGTCGTGATGATATTTATGTTTTTATGTACAATATCCCGGCAATTTCTCATTACACAAAACACATTTCATAAATTATACAATGTCCTCTATCCCAACTCTGGCATTTCGCTTGATGGATGAAACTGAAAGCCATATACTTTCCACAGGTGAAATTAGCTCATAAATACTGCAAAATTAAACAATTCACAAAGCAATTCATTACTCGCACATTATCATCAGCCTAATTCATTGTCTATAGCGTCACGAGGTACCTACGAAAGGTAGGTATTCCTTGTTTGAAATGGCATTCATCCCAATACAGTCCTGATTGAAATGAAAAATCCTGGACTCCTGTCTGTCACCCGATAGGGATAAATCATCAATGATGAATGTGATGGGAACATGGGCCTATCGCAAAGGGTGGAACCGATGGCAATTCGACCACTGCCAAAAGGGTTGCAATCAATAATAAAAATCTGATGTGGCCAACACAATACCTCCCGCCATTTGCAGCACGAGTCACAAAAAAGATTAAGTTAATCCTTATTTTTGGTCGCGAATTTTGACAGTTTATTTTTTAAAATATAGTCTAATCTAATCCAAATAACTACCTTTTTTTAAACCCCTCAAAATACGCTATATTTTATTACTTTTATTGCATTAATAATAATATTGCATGTATAATATTGCAGTAATGTGGAAAAATAATTGCATTTCAACATTACTAACTCCCCCATTGTATTTTTGTCGTATTATTTATCAGTACCCAGCTTTTGCTCTACTTTACCGCCCGCATGTGCTACTTTACCGCCCGCAAGGTGTAATCTTACTGTGTAACTAAGATGTAAAAAAACAATTTTAATGCAGTTGTGTGTAAAAGAAATTTTTACAAAAACTAAAGGATAAGTTAAAGAAAAATCTGGTGTGGCCAACACAATACCTTCCGCCATTTACAGCCCGAGTCACAAAAAAGATTAACTTAACTCTTATTTTTGGATCAGCGAATTTTACTCTAATTTTGACAGTTTATTTCTTAAAATATAGTCTAATGTAATCCAAGTAACTACCTTTTTTAAACCCCTCAACAGGATTAAATCCCAATTACAGAGTGGGTTCACATTCACACACATCCATGCCTTAGTGGGATTCGAACCCAGAACCACGACGGCACTCATGATATGAGGCGTTGCTTTAGCCATTGAGCCACCGAAGCTATAATAAAATGAAGATTAAAGGATAGAATAGAATTTACTAATCCAAAAATGAGGATTAGCTTAAACATTTTTGTGAATCGTTAATTTTTATTAATCTAAATAAATACCTACATATTAACTTATGCTGGAAACTGTATTGAATTCCTTCTCTATTGTCTATTTCCTTTTTTCTCTATAAAACGTGACTAATATTATTTTGAAATGATTAGTTTTTTGATAGTGACATTATCTGTCAGTTACATACATTTGAATATTTGCGTTTTGTTGTTTAAAGCGTAGGTCTGGTATTTCAATTATAGATAATTTTACAAATTCCTCCATAAAATATATAGAAAAAGTATTAATTGAAATCTATAGAAGTGTTGAATGGGGTCTTGTGGCCTCGTGCTTGAGTGTCAGGTCGTGAATCTGGGGAACCGGGTTCGATCCCGACCGACGCCAAATATTTCCAATTTTAAATGGCACAAAATTGACCCCTGTGGTGCACTCTCCCGCCAGCAATGAGTGCCCGTGAGGTGACGCCTGGTAAGCGCCCGCATGGTGCATATATTTCATCATTACCGAAACCTGTGTCACTGAGAAAAATGACTTGTTTTTAGCAAATAAATATTCATAATTAAGGGGTACTTCATTCATCCAATTATTGCAACCTTGCAACAAATACAATTTAATCTTTAATATGAAATGTATTTTATTTATTCAGTTATATTATTTATATGACAGTCATTTATTTCATTTAAATTTAATTTAATTTTCTCAAATAAACTAATATATTTTTGTTTAGTATTTTAAATTGAGATTTTTAATAAATAAATTTATAATTTTCTGAAATATTTATTTGTTTCTTACAAATATGTAATTGTTTAGAATTAAATTCTTAATATATTTGTGTAAACTTTATATTAATTACAATGAAAAACAGTTTTTATTGTAAGAATCTATATTTATTTGTCACAAATAAATATTATTTGTGGCAAAATGATATTTCCATTGAGTGAACAATGTTGTATTTGTCAAATGACGATTTTAAGTGAAGTGACTTGTATGGACTTGCTCATTTGTTGTACGTTGCATCTTGTTTATGGTGGTGCTCATTTGTGACAGTGTTCATTTCTGGCGATTTGTTTTTCATTCGTGTGCTAAAAAGTAGTGAATCTGGGTGACGAAACAGTGAAAAATATACTACTTGAGTGGAGTTTTGGATATTTGCTTTGTATTTTTCAGTGTATCTTTTATGCCAAGGCACATGCATCGGTACAGATTATGTATTTATACTTTTATAATTTGTGTGTTAATAAAAATATGGCGTACGAATAAACTAAATGTCTATATAATTATTTTCATTCAATTTGAATCTATTTAGATTTAGAGTGAACAGGTTATGAGAGGTAGGTATTTAAATTTGGTTCAAATAAATTATTATATATCCAATAATAACGAAATAAATTTAGCGCAATTAAAATAATTTTTAACGTAAATAAATGCATAGTTCTCATGAAATAGAAGATATAATTGATCTCAATATATATTTATTTGAGACAAATAAATGCTTCAAATAAATTATTACATTGCTTCAATTGTAGATATATTTGGATCTATTCAAGCTTAGGATTTATTTGTAACAAATAAATTTACAGTTCACGTAATTATATCTTTTTCTCAGTGATTCAAAGCAGATTGGCACACACAGCAATGGGTAATAAGCCGTGATGATATATTTATTTATAGAAGTGTTGTGTTGGCCACATCACATTTTACCTCCCGCTACCCTTGGTAAGGGAGGTATATAGGGATCGTGCAAAAAATCACATATCGAGATTTTGGTAAATGACCACGTTTTAAGGTCCCTAGAATCTAATTTTAACATTTTCACGATGAGTTCTGTATGTATGTGTGGATCCTCCACTCTAACTCAAATACTATCATTCAAAAATTTTGAAACCTTGTATTTCGAACTTTTTCTGTAATGGAAAGAGCCCATTAGATTTTGGTGAAAATCGGATAACCGGAAATGGCTCTCTACTAGAAGCTCAAAATAGTTTTTCTTCAAAAAATACGTTTAAACGTTATTTTTTCGAGATGTATGTTATTATAAAAATTAAAGATTATTA
>OY720452.1:4440952-4470952 GCA_963082715.1 Harpalus rubripes | reverse complement strand
TTAGTTAAATCACCCTCAATACGATGACGTATGCAGCATCTTTGGTTCGTCATCGTTGTCCGCTACGAGCGCTAGTTTAAAATGAAAACATGAACGTACGTCTTCTATATTTGATATTGAAATGTCAAATTGAATGTCAAATCGCAAAAAGCAATTTATTTTTAATATGTAAATGTAAAACCTAGAAAATACGATAAACACAATAATTAAATTGTCAAGTGTCATAAACAGGTGGCCGTGTTTTTCTTCTGTCTCTTTCTATGAAGCACGTATGTCGAGACCTAATTCGCACATAGTTGATATTATGTACGCCGTAATGGCGGGAAGAAAATATTGCAAAAGTTTAACATTTTTTCTCCAGTATTTTTTTTTAAATTTAACAATATTTTAACATAAAAAGTCTAAAATTCGAAAACTCTCCCATTGGAAATATAGTATTTAGTCAACACACTTATTTTTAAAAAATGATATTAGTTTCGCTACTGCTTCATTTGCTTTTGACTGCCTGCGACAGAGTAATATTCTGTAACAGTGTGACAGAATGTGCTCATTCTGTAACAGTTTTCAGTTATAGAATGTGTGATTTCCATAGTAGTGTTAGAGACAAATAATTCCTGTCTGTTTTCTAAGCTATTCTTTGTATTCCGATTTCTCTGCTTGTTTTTCCTTGCTTTCCCTTTTAATCCCGTCCGTCCCTGGCGTCGGTAGGCGTCGTGCGGGGGTGGAAGGGTCGTCGTGACGCCCACTTCATCACCGCAGACACAGTAATCCAATAAAGCAGCCACCAACGTGTGTTGTAGCCCCGGGACAGGCCTCCAACGGAGGTGTCTGTGTCCGACTTCGGTTAAATACTTCGCCGGCTAACACACGAATAAAAAATTACACAGAACGGACAAAGAAAGAGAAAATTATTTACAGTTGTTTACATAAAAAGAAATACATTGTTATTTTAAATATTTTCTTGAGTATTAACGTGTGCTCCTAAAGTTTTGAGAATTTTTTTGGATGTTTTGTATTTATACCAATACCAAATAACGTTTAATCAAATTGTCGCTCGAAACAAAATATCACAATTAACTTGTTTTCATTTTGACAGTTTAGTTTGTTTTAATTTTATGTAGCAAAATGTCATATAAGCTAGATATTCGTAATAGCTATTAACATACCTAGGAATGATATTTATATCAAAACTGCCGGTTTGAAATCCGAGCTCGTAGAGCGAGGATTTTAAGACATCTAAGGCTTGTTATGATTAATAACATCCGTGGTTTGTTCAATAGTTTATCGGTTTCAGAAAATTAAGACATTATTGATAAATAGCATTTTTTTGAAATTCTCTCATTAATGCTACTTTCAGATTGCTATGGTTAACAGAACAATTATTTTGACATATGTCAGTATGACAAATATTCAAATTAAGTGCTTTGTTCCACATGTTTATTACTTTAGAATAAAGTAGACCGTATTTAGAACGATAGGCTAACGTTATCTGTATGTATTAATGAAGAGCATTTTCATTTTATTTTAATTTTGTAGACCGTTGTTGACAAGTCGGTATAGTAATAATATTACCAAACAGATACAGTTATTACTTAGTAACCAGCCTACTTTTGTACATGTAAACAATGGCATAATATCCTAAAACCGGTAAAGGAATTTACAATCTTGTTGGGCAAATGCCTAAGTGTGATATTGTTGCAGTTTATCACGAGTACAGTATCTCTATGGCAACAATTTATCGGACAATAAAAGATTGTGAAGAAGGTATATCCTATGTTAAGTTGCCCAAAAGTGATCGATCAAAAATTTTGAGCCATATGAGACAACAAAGATTAATTGCAGCCGTTAAAGACAAAGTTGGAGTGTCACAATGAACTGTAGCCAGAAGATTCGATGTTTCGAAGACCACTGTTTTCAGAACACTTTCTCGAAATGACGTGGTATTTCGAAAAAGAAGAAAGGCACCAAAATATACCGTGGCCCAATTAGAAAGAATCCCTAGATGTTGTTGATTGGCGTTAAGGCGCATTCATTTTCTCAATAAAGTTATTGTAATGGATGACGAGAAGTATTTTACTCTGTCCCATTCAGAGATGAAAGGAAACGATGGTTTTTATACTAATGACATGGTAAATCTAAATTTGAGGATAAAATTTTAGTATGGTGTGCCATTTCTGAAGCCGGATATATCTCGCAGCCGTACATTGGTCGTGTTCGAGAAGAAGCCTTAACTGCACAACTTTATATTCAAAGATGCCTCTATAAATTGCTTCAATTTTTAAATACACATCACGCCAATGATGATATAATGTTTTGGCCTGATCTAGCTTCATGCCATTACGCCAGAATAACTAGAGACTGATATAACGAAAACAACGTAGACTTTGTTCCGAAATTAGACAATCCTCCCAAAGTTCCTCAAACTCGACCAATAGAAGAATTTTGGTCAATATATGTACCAGAAAAGTATACGACAAGGGATTGGAAGCTGCAAATGAAGAACAATTACGACGTTGCATTTACCAAAAGATTCGAGAAATCGATACAGATGTTGTTCAGAGGATGATGGGGCAAGTCAGAAGAAAATTAAGGGCCATTGAAGATAATAGTCATTATCAATAATTTAAATGCTAAATATTAATTGTTATACTTATTGTTAATTGTTGTAATAATTAGTTTTAAAAATAAAAGAGTTTTAAAAAATTATCTGTATCTAAAACTTTAGGACAATACTGGTTCTCACCATTAGCTGTAACACGAACATTACTATGTGTGTGTTTAGTATCAATATTAATTATTCTATTGGAATTTATTTTAACTAGGCCAAAACACCAAACACTTCATATCAGAAAAACCATAAAATATTTATTCTAGTTCTCCCACATGTTGCTGTATTTATTAACCTATTCTCTGTTATGGTATAGCAGGAACACAGTATCGGATAAAAAGTGCACTTAACTTTTTCTCTCAGAGTTGAAATGTAAACACCAGCATCTGTTTGTTACTCACATGATATTAATAGTCGTTAGCAGATCACAGATCACAGATCAAGAGCACTTGTTACCAGATATTTGACACTTGTTTTTGTTAGGATTCAGTATCGCAAAGTGCAAGTGGAAATAGACACCCAACGAATATACGCCCAGTATTTTTTTATTGCAATAGCGCCAAATATTTTGGGACGACAAACGCCTTTTGTTCATATTTGACATGTAGAGCAAATAAATATTAGAAAATAGTTATTTAAGTATTACGGGCAGTAAGTGATTCCTACAGTTGAAAATGATTTTGGAGATCGAGACGTAGTCGAAATGATATTTTATAATTCAAAATTCTACGATAAATTTATCATAGAATAGAATTGTACGAAATTTTTGCATGAACCCATTTAAATACTGGACTAGGAAAGCTTAGAAGTACATTACTATGTCTGGTTGAAAATAGATGGCCTACTAGGATAACTGAATTTCTAAAAAAGAGTGCGTTTAAAATATTTTAAACATTTTTCGATTATAACAAAATATTTAGATCTTTAAACTATTTAGTTTGGCAATTCTATGAAATACGAATATTTTTACCTCCCGCTACCCTTGGTAAGGGAGGTATAGGGATAGTGCTAAAAATCGCATATCGAGATTTTGGTAAATGACCACGTTTTAAGGTCCCTAGAATCCAATTTTAACATTTTCGCGATGATTATCAAAAAAGGTAGTTACTTGCATTAGATTAGACTATATTTTAAGAAATAAACTGCCAAAATTAGAGTAAAATTCGCTAATCCAAAAATAAGAATTAGCTTAATATTTTTTGTGACTCAGGCAGTACATGGCGGGAGGTATTGCGTTGGCCAGACCAGATTTTTAATTTAGGATTGCTTACATCTGAGACGAACGAACTAGAATTTGCGGTATTAAATTTTTAAATACATCCCTGAATCCTGTTGCTAAAGTCATTTTAAATACCTTCTGGTACTGGGTACAAATCTAATCTTCTGTAACGGAATACATAAGGGTCAGTTTCTTTTCAAATCAAGTATAGGGAAATATTTTCAAAAGAAACCACATCTATTAAGTACTTTAAACGTCAACTTTCATTCGCTAGTCATACTATACCCAGTTCCAGAGATCGGATAGCTTTACCAAGTAGTCGGTTCCAAATTTTTCGGTTATAGACAGCATTACTATCAAACCCATTTAATTCCGGTTCTAAAATTTTGATGACGCAGTGTATAAAACAAAGGAGTAAATCGTCCGTCGCATAATAAATAAATTATGACTGAGATCAATCCTTCAACATAATATGACGGCTATAAAATTATCCGCAAACGTTCACCATCTGAAAAGCATCTCTCCATTTATCTCAGCAAGTTTTTTACTATTTCGCTTTCCATCAGCATTAATTCCTCCACAAAATAAAAGTTTCCCCATCGGCGTAAAAACAACGGAGTCTGACTGGCAACCCCGTTCCCCTTCCACCCCGCGCTATCCATATTGAATGAGGCATTGTTCCGAAGCGAATCTCTGTGTAAACATTCAGAATATCGAAGGCGGCTAAATAATTAACCAGCCGCCTTCAACTTAGCGCTTCAAAACTCCATATAAATAAATGATGAGCAGGGACTCTCATCTGTTTCAGCGGGCCAAGGCACTCGTGGATCATTACGCACGGAAATGCGATTTTTCAAACTGATATTTGGAAACTCAGCTGTCGATCGGCTTCATAATTAATGGCACTTTCTAACTTGTATATTGTGGTGAGAAGAGAGAAATAGGGTTATTTATTCCAGTCCAATGTCAGAAATTGGAGCTATCAACACTTATTTTTAATGTTATATATTCATCAATTAAATACAGGGTGTTTGGTGTAAGTCCGGCACCAATAATATTTCTTTTATTTTGAGAGATACAAAAAATGTTAATAAACAAACTTAAACAAGATAAAGGGGCTCATAAGATGATCATAGTAAGCATTTTGTATCACTTCCGGTTTTAGCGGAAATGGGTACAAGTTTGAATCTAGCATAGGGAATGCTCATTCCTACTCTCTTAACAACATTATTACTAACCATACATTCTTCACACACCAAATTATTCCTCAAGCGATCCCATCTTACATACACCACGTAAATACCTCATTTCCACGGCAGTCACTCTCTTTTTATGCTTTCCCGTCCATGCCCAACATTCGCGTCCATACATCATAGCAGGCACTAGCACTCCATTATACACACTTAAACGAGCTTCTCTAGATACGTTTACGTTTCGGGCAAACGTACCCAGAGCACCCATTACCTTACACCCCACACTCACTCTATATTTATACCGTGCGTTCCTTAAAACATAGTATTGTTAATTCAAAAAATTTCTGATAACTTATGTGACAGATGTTAGTATAAATTAAAAATCTGATGTGGCCAGCACATAACCTCTCGCCAGATATTTTACCTGGTTGTACGCATAAAACGAAAAATATTTTTAAATACAAATACATATATTCATGTCTCACTACAAAATAATTCTCACATATATTTGCAAAATCTCTGGGATATTTTAATATAAATTATGTACAATACATACATTTTCTTTATATTCAATATCCTGAAATTTTCTTTTTCTATACTTTCCTTTTCTTTTTCTTTATATTCGTCATTTTTTCCAAATTCCTTTTATGTTGACTTTTTTTATTTTCATAATCTTTATAATAATATACAAATATTTTTGACAGTGACATACAAGTATTTTTGACAGTGATATTTATGTGTCAATTACAAATATTTGAATTTTTTGCCTTAAGGTAGTTTGATCTGAGAATTTTTACATGAAATTATTTTATATGCATTTCTTTATCTCTAAATCTATAGAAGATATAATAATGAATTTATATTTATCGAATAAAGAATTTAACGTTCATTAATATAAGTATTTACATAAATTTTCGATAAATAATATTTAGATGATTTTTTTCTTGTAACTACTACTTCCGGTTGTCCAATTGTTACCAAAACTTAATCAACTGTTCCCATTATTGTTAGATTGAGGAATCCGTAGTTAAAAATGTCTTAATTCTTATAGTATTTGAGAGATCGTGAATCCAACATCCACACACACACACACACATACGGACATCATTGTAAAAATGTTATAATCGGATTCTAGGGACCTTAAAACGTGCTTATTCACTAAAATCTGGTTATGCGATTCAATTCCTCTCTTAGCAAGAGGTAAAAAGTACCAAAAATATAATGACAAATTTATTTATTCTTGATTAAATTTAACTGAAACATCTGACACTTGACTGAAAAGCCGAGATGATATTTCGTTTATCTCCGAAATGTAATTGTTTTGTAAATTAAAACGAGGCTTCAAAACAATCCAAATGAAAAATGAGAAAAATAGATTTAATAACAAAACTTATTTCCTTATTCGCATTTCACCAAGTTTTTCCCTGGAGTAAAATAAATGTAGGACATCAAAGTAATTTCTAAAATGCAAAAAAAAATGTAACAGACTCAACAATCGCACTCCACATTTCATTTTCTCCTGAATTTATGTCGCGAAACTTTGTACCCATTTACAAAATTACATAAACCCTGTCCGCTATGATTTTATCATTAATTTTAGTAATTTATTGTTTGAGCAGTTGGCAACGTTTTTGTCAGCGTAAGTTGGCTGGGCCATTAAGGGTTGACACCGGACAATACTTTTCAATAAAAAGTTGGCAGCCCTGCTGGTCACTGTCGAACTTTAGCACTTATCGACCTCTGTTTGTATAATGGAAGACTTTTTGTAAACTTTTTTCCGGTTGTCACTTTCAAAGGTTCTTTTATAAATTTGGAGAGATTCGAAAAGTAATAGAATATTCAATGTATAATTTCGTATTTTCCCTAAATGAATGAATGTAATATATAAATGACGAAATAAAAGATATATACAGGGTGTATATGAAATAAGTGCATTAAATTTAACCAGTAATATAACTCGGCGAGAGCAACAATATTTCTTAATAGCTATTTCTCGAAATCGCATATTTTTTTAGCATTTTTACCACCCCGTAAATTGACGAGTCGTTCCAAATATTTTTGTGATAATTGAATGCAGTAGCAACAGCTATGAAAAATTTTGTTTTAGCAATTGACAGTCCTGTCAATTGTTGCAATTAAATTTAGACATTAGTAATAAATTTGTTTATAAGGTAAAATTCTGTCAAAATGCAAGTACACAGACAATTTAATTACTTACCTATGGTTTATTTATTTATTTTTTTACTCGTATCTGTACTACATTTTACTTGACATCACGGTTGACATAAAGACAGTGTCATGGAGTTGCCAACGCATGTACACAGAGCGTTTCAAATCATCACCAAATCATTCTGTTCTTAATATTCGCACATTTGTTAATCTTGTACATCTTTATCACATCACAATACGGAGTGTCACATATGACAGTTATATCCATAACATGTGCAAAAAGTTCTATGTTTTCAGCACATAACAGACTTCAATTTTGGGAATGGCTCATAATGTTCATTAATGAGACTGAATTTACTTGGGAAGGTGTATTTATTATGCACAATGCACATCTCGACAGACGAAAATGCTGTAAAAATTTTCATTAAAACATATTTGGGCGGGAACAATAAATGGACGACTAATTATTGTTACTCATGTACCTCTTTTAAATGGACAAAACTTTGTACTTACATTTTTTGAATAACGTATTTAAACTATTATGATTTATCGACGATAAATAATCATTTCATAACCTAATAACTATGCTTTTGCTCTTCCTTTCGTTACCTCGCCCCTCTTGTCTTCCACTATTCACAGGTGATTAAAATCCTGGTTTAATACACAATTTTATAATTTTGTTATTCAAAATTATATTTCTTTATTTTAAAAATTGTACTATTACTAATTAATTAATAATAAATGTTATTTACGTTGATTCGTTTATTAATTACTGTGACTGCAAGTGTAAAGTGTTACCGACAATTTTTGAGCTGTTTGAATCCCACTTGAATACCGCAGCAGCCATTTGTTCTCCATCGACGGGTAACGAAATATGCAGCAAATCTTCAAAGAATTTTAACTCAAAATCTGAAAAACTTAGAAAAAAAAGTTATTAAGAAATATTGTTGCAGTTACATTATTGGTTAAATTTAATGCACTTATTTCATTAACACCCTATATATATATATATATATATATATATATATATATATATATATATATATATATATATATATATATATATATATATATTAAATTTTTGGAATAACCCTTTTGGCGCCTTTTCGAGAAAAGAATCTAACACTTAAATTATTATATTATTATTTGAACGAATGGCAAACAT
This sequence comes from Harpalus rubripes, assembly GCA_963082715.1. Lineage (NCBI taxonomy): Eukaryota > Metazoa > Arthropoda > Insecta > Coleoptera > Carabidae > Harpalus > Harpalus rubripes. Next base: position 4,462,598 of record OY720452.1, on the reverse strand, counting down.
GTGTGTCGTTGATGATCTGTAAAATGCTCGCAAAACACCAGATGTATTGTTTTAAATTAACGTGAAATTTGGATCGAAGCTGGCGGAGTGGCGGGTCTGCTTTGCGATTTGCGGTTCGGATGAAGACATCTGTTTTCAGATGTTTTATTTTTTGTTTTCCGTGGCTGTTTGATGGTTAATGACTGCTGAAAATAAAAAACGAATAACGAATGAAATTTGAACGCGCCGTTGAATTCACGTGGTGGAATTTTTTACTGAGTTTATATTTAGTTTGGGGGAAATAAAATTATGAATTATAATACTGTATTATGATTAAAATATGTCATATCATATAAATATTTTTATTGAAAATGATTTATTTAATTGATCTCTTGTTATTACAATTATTAATAACCATTGTCCGTAAATATTTGTGGCATAGAATAAATATGGAATGAAATAATTTGCATTTTAAATGTTTTCAAATAAATACAATGCAATTAATGTCCCCAATATGTATTTATGAAACAAATTAAACAGCTACATAAAATACCGAAAAATGAAACAATAATACTAGAGCCATTAAACGATTAAATTAGCAAATAAAATTACCATATGTAATCGGCCAAATTTACAACAGGGGTTATTTGGGTTACAAAATTTTATTCCTCATATTTCCATAATACCTATATGTATAATAAAAATAAAATATTACTCTTCTTTACGTTTAATCCTGGGCTAGTAACAACAACTGAATGGGCCCGTCCAAGTCTTCGACTTTTTAGAAATTACAAGTCGCATATGAATTTTGAATATAAATAAATGAAAACGAAATAAAAATTGCTATATATTTTCTATTTTTATACTTACAATAATGTAATTAAGGTTTTTAGCGTAAAATGATCGCCATGTTGTGACGTCAACGTCATTACAGTCGTCCAGTTACCCTGTGAAAATGTCACTATACAGTGGACCATGCATATTTTGCTCATATATTCGCGATTGGATTTACACATACTCTAACATACACATATTTAATATATCCGAATAATTTTTTATTAAGGTGAAAAGAAAATTTACTTATTAAATATTTTTATATTATAATTTATGTTTTAATTATTGTAATCTCAATACTTGTCATTGTTGCAATCATTTAGTAAATAGGTATGTAAATGTTGGTTTACTTTTATTATGAACTATGCTTTGATTATTGTAATCAATACTGTTATTGTTGTATTTCATTATAAATAGAAAATAGTTTAAATACTATTTTAATTATAATAATGGCACTTGGTGAGTATAATAACCTTCAATATTATATTAAAGAAAGTCTTAAAGTCACAATTAAAGCGAATGATTAACCTGATTATGAAAATGAACAAAACTTATTAATTTTACTTACCTGATTTATGTATAATATGTACTTTGGAAGTTTTTCCTAAATTATCATTTAACACTACTCCTACACCTATTCATGTAAGTAAATCAATCAAATATATATTTTGAAATGGTATAATAAGTATCTGGCTTACTTTATTATCATTAGCTCTAAAGTTTTTTGATCACAGTATGTAATGGATACGTATTTTTATTCTTGCAACATTTATTGTATATTATATTACCATTATTAATGGTAACGTATGTCGGTTCTCTCTACTTAAGACAGAGTGACGCTAACGTCACAACTTTCGCGCCGAAATTTTTATAATTATTTTAGGCGTTATTAAGCATAATTTCAAGAAAACAAAAAATAGGGAATTTCTATTTTTAAATTCTTCGTAACATATAAAAAATTCAAAAAAAGTTGGACGGGCCCATTGGCTTCTATACTATTATTACCTTCCGTCACCGTTAGGTACGGAAGGTATTGTCTTTCGTCAAAAATTCGGTGATGAGTTTTTAATCAATAAGCACGTTTTAGGGTCCCTAGAATACGATTTTACTATTTTTACGATAATGTCTGTATGTATGTATGTATGTAAGAATGTATGTATGTATGTATGTATGTATGTATGTATGTATGTATGTATGTATGTATGTGTGTGTTGTGTGTATGTGTAAAAAAAAATTCGCCTGCGATAGCTCTAATACTACAATCCAAAAATTATAATTCTTTCGTATTTTTCTGTGTTACATCCATATGAAGAGCTGATTAGATTTTGGTTATAACCGGAAGTACCCTTATTTCAGGATTTTAACGGTTTTTCTTGAAAAAACAATGTTAAATATCATTTTTTCACATTTAATGCTATTATAAATATTAAAGCATATTTTATCCTCTACACGACTTGACTGCATTTTATACTTAATATTAAATGGATATAGATTTAAAAAATTATAAAGAAATTAAATTTCATAAAGTAGCCTAAAACAAATTCTGTTTGAAAGATATCAGTGTCAAGTGCAATTAACATTATAATTTTACTGGAAATATAGAATCTTTTGCTAGAAACTTTCCGTATGGAATTTTTATGAAATACATACAACTGCTGGAAGGTAATGTACAAGAAATAGAATCTTTTGCAAAGAACTTTCTGTATGAAATTTGTAGAAAATACATCAGATTTTATTATTTTTTACCTTCCGTCACCTTTAAGTAAGGAAGGTATTTAGTTAAAAAATTCGGTGGAGAGTTTTTGATAAATAAGCACGTTTTAGAGACGTAGGAATAAGATTTTACTATTTTTACGATGATGTCTGTATGTTATGTATGTATGTGAATATGTGTGTGTGCGTGATGATTTTTTCGGATCCGATAACTCAAATACTACAATTAAAAAATTATAATTCTTTCGTATTCTTTTTCTTTACATCCAAGTGAAGAGATAATTAGATTTTGGTTATAATTGATCAACCGAAAGTACCCTCATTTTAAGATTTTAACAGTTTTTCTTGAAACAATTGATAAATATCATTTTTTCATATTTAATGATATTATAAATATTAAAGAATATTTTATTTTTTATACGATTTGATTACATTTTGATACATATTATATTTCAATGGATATAGAGTTAAAAATTTATAAAGAAATTAAATTTCATAAAGCAGCTAGCTATGCTATAACCCTAGAAACCGCTACTATATTAAGAAAATGTTAATTAACAGATGTCAGTGTCCAGTGCAATTGACATGTGTGTGTTATAATTTTACTGGAAATATAGAATCTCTTAGGTACATGAAACTTTCTGCATGGAATTTGTACAAAATACATAGAATTGACAGAAGGTAATATACTTGAAATATGAAACATTGCGAAAAAACTTTCTGTATGGAATTTGTACAAAATATATGGAACTGATGGAAGGTAATGTGCTGGCCATATCAGATTTTTATATTTACACAACTAATCAAATATCTTAAAACTTTCAATCGTTTGTAGTTTGTAAACGAATTAATATTTAAACAATTTATTTCTTTTCCACTAAAACTCTTTAATTTATTTATAAATATTTTCACTTTCATATAAGATTTATAATAATTAAATTTTGACTATGTATAGTACTCTAGTGCCCAAATAAAACTAGTATGTCTCCAGAAAAAATTTAGCGTCAACACATTTAGAAAGACCGCATTTGACCCGATAAACTCCACCGTTCATAGAGCTGCAACTAGTGCCACATGTTTCCTTTATTTTCCACTGTGGCGCCACATGTCCATTAACCCTCCTCTGGCGCCTTTTTTTTGAATCTCCCGCGATGATTAATACGTACATAAATCTAATTGTTTTTGCGCGTAAAGTTTAAACATCTGCGGACAAGGGAGAACTGTAAGGACGTTCCTTCGTCTCTAACGATGTATTAATGCCTTGGAGCTTGACCACATCTTCCGGCTAATGGCTGCAACAACTGGAAGCCTTCAGGGGAGATCTAGGCGACTATGATTTGCTCGTTAATTTTGGCTAGTTTTGTTTTTAGATAGATGAGGGTTGCAAAATGGAATATTCATAATAGCAGAATCTATCTGTCATAAATTATTATACAGGGTGTAAATGAAATAAGTGCATTAAATTTAACCAGTAATGTAACTCGACGAGAGCAACAATATTTCTTAATAACTTTTTTTTCTAAGTCTTTTAGATTTTGAGTTAAAATTCTTTAAAGATTTGCTGCATATTGCGGCGCGCGCCCATGGAGAACAAATGGCAGCTGTCGTACTCAAGTGGGATACAAACAGCTCAAAATTTTTCGATTATCTTTTACACTTGCAGTCACAGTAATTAATAAACGAATCAACGAAAATAACATTTATTATTAATTAATTCGTAATAGTACAATTTTTAAAATAATGAAATTTAAATTTTGGATTACAAAATTATAAAGTTGTGTATAAAACCAGGCTTTAATCATCTATGAATAGAGGAAGACAAGGAGGAACGAGGGGAGGAAGAGCAAAAGCATAGTTATTAGGTTATGAGATGATTATTTATTGTCGACAAATCATAATAGTTTAAATACGTCATTCAAAAAATGTAAGTACAAACTTTTGTCCATTTAAACGAGGTACATGAGTACCTTGCCGCGCAAACATTTTTTAATGAAAATTTTACAGCATTTTCGTCTGTTGAAATGTGTATTGTGCATAATAAATACACGTTCCCAAGTAAATTCAGTCTCATTAATGAACATTATGAGCCATTCCCAAAATCGAAGTCTACTGAAACCATTGATCTTTTTGCATATGATATGGATACAACTGTTACTTTATTTAAAATTGTCATATGTGACACTTCGTATTGTGATAAAGATGTACAAGATTAACAAATGTGCGAATATTAGGAACAGTATGATTTGGAAACTCTCCGTCTAAATGCGTTGGCTAAAAAAATATGCGATTTCGAGAAAAAGTTAAGAAATATTGTTGCTCTCGTCGAGTTACATTACTGATTTGAGCGTTTCTGCAAAAACATCCTATAAATATGTCTAATCATTATGTAATTGTTCAACAATGTTTATTTTTATGCAGTAAATAATTATCTAACATTTTAATGATCCTAAATTACAGAAATCAATAAAAGTAAGGAAGCGATAAAGTTGTTTCCTGAAATTCAAAAAATTTGATGTGGCCAGCATTTACGAAAATTATACCGGTGAACTGTTACCGGTAAACAGCTGTTTATCAGGTTATAGCTACCGAAATCGATATTTTAAGAACGCAAGTGGTAAACAAGGTTGTTAAGTTTGTTATGAGGTGTGACAAGCAAGATCAGAGTTACTGACGATTATAAAAATGTTATTATTATTGTTTAAAAAACCAAGTCAACTCTGTATTCATATTTTGTAATCATAGTCATCTGTAAAGAAAAAAAGATGCAACAATTAAAAACCCTTAACGATGAAAAAAAAAATATATAAACAAAAAAAGTCGGTGACGAACCAAGTGAGGGTTCACTCGTGTTTTTCATTCTCTCTGAATCTTTCTTTAAAAAATCAAAAATTCATTATTAATTTTTGCATCTTGGCTTTGAATTCCACCTTATAATCTTAAATTTGAATAATTAAATATTATTGATTGAATATCGTCGTTTAATTGTCTAGTGGGGATCTTTTCCTTTCAGAAATAGTGAAAGTGTAAGTGTTTATTCGTGCTTGTGAATAGTATTGTATTCGCCAGCAGTGGGCCATTTGAGCTCAAACCCTGTCTTCAAGTCGAGCTAATTTGAGCGTCGACCAGGACAACGGCAATCGTCTTCAAGTCGAGCCAGAACGAGCATCGACCAGGACAGCAAAGGATTGCCGTTTCAACCAGATCTCCACTACTGTTGCGTGCCCTCAAGCGCAACGCATCATCAACCAGAATAGCGGCATTCAGCCGTCTCAACTAGATCCCTACTGCCGTTGCGCACATGCAAGCGCAGCGTGTCCATCTCCTCACGCATCCGAACCCATCACCGCTTTGAGACGCAACCAGCGTCTCCTACTCCTGTTTCGTCACCGCTTCAAGACGCATCCAGCGATTCCCATTCCTGTTTCCTGTCATTAGATCCCAAGTCCCTGCCCCTTTTTTAAAGTCTCCTTAAGTCAAGGTCAGTACTCTTGCTTTTGCTTGTGATACCTCAAACAAATTTAATAATACAGTCCACTCGCGATTATTGCAAATAACAACATACAATTAGTCCATTAGCGACTTGGTCCTTCGAACTTAACTTAACATAAAAATTTGGTCCTTCGAGCCGGATGTTCCACTGTCAATTTTAGTACTATGGAAGTTGATTTAAAAACGTTAAAGGCCCTAGCAAGAGGCTACGAATCCCGTATTGTAAAAATACACGATCTCGCGAAAAAGTGCACTCCAACGGACACATGCGCCAATGAACGCTTCTTGGACGAATCCCAAGAAGTCGATTTGTTAAGGGAGGAATTTAAAAATGCCTTAATTCGTATAAATGACCTTGAGCTATCTATTGATGCTAATTTTAATCCAAATTTTGATACATTAATGACAATAGAAATGTATTTTTCAAAAATAAAAAGAACGAGAAGTGAGCTGTCCTTGTTGGCCCCCAAAGCGCAGCCGTCAAAATCTAGTACTGCACTAAATAAATGTAAAAAACTGCCCGCTATTGAATTGCCATCTTTTAATGGGAAAGTAGAAATGTGGCCGTTATTTTATCAATCATTCAAATCAAATGTACATGAAAACGAGGCGCTCTCAAACGAACAAAAAATTAGTTATCTAATAGGCAAACTTACGGGCAATGCTCTAGAAATAACAGGGGGGATATTGCCCACACCTGAAAACTATGACATTATTTGGGACGGCCTGGTAAAGCAATACCAGGATGAAAGAACAATGGCTAAGCAATACTTAGACAATATTTTCAATATAAAATTTAGTTCAAAAAACCCAAGTCATTTGACAACGTTTGTCAATAAATTTTCCGCCTCCGTAGAGGCTATCAAGCAACTTAATATTCCAGACATTCTGGATTTCGTGCTATTAAACTGCGCATCCAAAAAGGTGGATCCAGAAATAGTATTGCTATTTGATACGATATTCCGCGAAACGGAATTTCCTACTTGCAAAAACTTCTTAGATTTTGTTAGAGATCAGGCAAAGATCTTGGAGCGTTTTTCATCTGTAAAGGGATCGCCAAAAGTGGCGAATCATTCACGCACATTTTTGGCGGCAGATGAAAAACCAAAACAAAAAATACCTTGTAAAATACCTTGTATTTTGTGCAACAGTGCGGAACATTCCAATCTGTATTTTTGCGAAAAATTCCATAAAATGTCAGTACAAGACAGATTTGGATTTATAAAATCAAAAAATGCATGTTATAATTGCTTATCCAATGTTCATTCAGTAAAAAACTGTCCATCACGCTATAGATGCCGGGAATGTAACAAAAAACATCATACATTTTTGCATTTTTCATCTTCTACTCAATCTCCAACCAAACAAATAACGGAACCGGAGAAAATTGACACTTCATGTCATGTATCCACAAATAATAATGGTTATGTTTTGTTGTCGACAGCACAAGTTTATGCAACGAACATAAATAAAAAGAAACTAATGATTAGATGTCTATTAGACAATGGGTCACAAAATAATCTTATAACAAAGAATTGTTGTGAAAAATTAAAATTACCGATCACACCGCTCGAAAACTCAAAAATTCGGGGGATCGGGATGACAAGTCGCCCAGTTTATGGGTATGTAAATTTTGACATAGAATCGAGAGTATCGCCTCATAAGTACAATTTAAATGCATTAGTAGTAGAATGTATAACTGATAATTTACCTTCGTGTAAACTAGATGCTTCAAAGTTTCGGTCCTTAAAATCCATTCTTTTAGCCGATAATTCCTGGAATGTACCGGGAAAAATTGACGTAATTCTAGGGGCTCAAATATATCCCTCTTTAATACTATCGAATCGATTAGGAACCGCACCAGTAGCCTATGATACAACATTAGGTTATGTGCTAATCGGAGAAATAAATAATAAAGTTGTACCTTCTGAATCCTTTTCATCATTTTCTGCATTTGCACAAAATAATTTAGTATCTTGTTTGCACAAGTTTTGGGAACTAGAAGAAGTTCCAAGTCACACAATAAAGAGTCCTGAAAACGCTGAATGTGAAAAAATATTTACGGAAACCACTAAACGTTTAGAAAATGGCAGATACATAGTAAACTTACCATTTGAGAGAGATCCTAATTTGTTGGGAAATTCTCGCTTAATAGCCGAACGTCGGCTCTTACATTTAGAAAAACGTTTTAGTCAGTCAGTAGATTTGCAACGTCAATACAATGACATAATAAATGAATATTTACAAAAAGGTTATCTGTCAGAAGTGACGAATAATGAAGGCTATTTTATTCCACATCATGCTGTCATTCGCGAAGACAAAGCTACAACAAAAGTTAGAATAGTTCTGGATGCTAGCGCTAAAACTCATACTGGACTGTCTCTGAATGATTTATTGTACTCTGGCCCAAATTTGCAAGCAGATTTATTTAATTTATTGTTAAATTTTAGATTATTTCCCATAGCCTTGACAGCTGACATAAAACAGATGTATTTACAAGTATTAGTGTCAGAACAACATAGAAAATATCAGAAAAATCTTTATAGATTTGACACCTCTGAAGCGATAAAAACTTTTCAATTTAATTGTGTTTGTTTTGGAATAAAATCTAGCCCTTACTTAGCAATGCGAACTATCCGACAATTAGCGGAAGACGAAAGTAAAAATTATCCAAATGTGACAAATCGGGCAAAGACTGAATTATATATGGACGACTTAGTCGTATCTGTTATAAATTCAACTGAAGCTAGTAGTCTTATAACGGATTTAATTAATTTAATGTCAGCTGGAGGTTTCGATTTGATAAAATGGGCGAGTAACAATACATCACTCATTGAGAGTTTACCAACCTCACACAAAACCAGTATAGACTTGTCAAAGGGAGAAAACTTAAAGATTTTAGGAATATCTTGGAATCCTAACACTGACACTTTCACATTCCAAACGTCAAACTTTGACACAGCACACTGCACAAAAAGAATTATATTGTCAACAGTTGCCAGATTATTTGACGTGCTTGGATTAGTCTCACCTGTAATATTATATGCCAAATTATTAATAAAGGAGTTATGGCAAGCCGGCGTTGATTGGGATGACATACCACCCAAAAACATAACCTCGAATTTTTGCAAATTGATCGCAGAATTCAACTGTTTAGAGAAATTGTCGGTCCCTAGACATATAGGCATTTCGGAAGGCTGCCGAGTAAACCTGGTTGCCTTTTGCGATGCTAGTACAAAGGCGTATGGTTGCGTCATCTATCTTCAAGTAGTAAATTTAAATAATGTCACAATTAGACTATTATGTTCAAAATCCAAGGTAGCTCCTATGAAAATAATCACTTTAGCCAGGCTCGAATTGTGTGCTGCTCTTCTTATGGCAAAACTTGTAAAACATGTTAAAGATTATATAATTAAAAAATACCCAATTGATAAAATATATGCTTTTTCTGATTCTATGATCACATTATCATGGATAAAATCATCTCCGCATAGATGGACAACATTTGTAAGCAACAGAGTTGCGCAAATACAAGAAAATTTAGATCCAAGTTGTTTTTATTATGTGGCAGGGAAAGAAAACCCTAGCGATTTAATATCTAGAGGGATGCTCCCAGCCCAATTAATTACATGTAATTTATGGTGGAATGGCCCCGATTGGTTACAGTCAACAATCGAAAATTGGCCTATTCATCAATTAAATACTTTGTCTGTTGACCAATTACCGGAAATTAATTCGAAAACATTTAATACCACTGCATCTGTGATTCATTATCCCATTTTATACACTTTGGCACAAAATATATCCTCTTGGAGCAAATTGTTAAGGGTAACAAGTTACATTTTAAAGTTTGGCAAAAAATTACTTTTCAAAGGTTACATATCCGCGTCAAACTTAGCCATAGCAGAAATATATATTTTAAGGGCTGTACAATTTGTATACTTCTATGAAATAATAAAAACGCTTCAAGAGGGAAATAATCGGTCAATAAAAAACAAACAAATATTAAAACTTTCCCCATTTGTAGACGAAAACGGAATATTAAGAGTTGGCGGAAGATTATTCAATGCAACATTGCCATTTGAAGTTAAACATCCAATTTTGCTGCCAAAATCTGATCACATAGTCGAATTAATTATAGGTTATTATCATATTTCAAATTGTCATGCGGGAACAGATTTGTTACTAGCAATAATTCGTCAGAAATATTGGATTATTGCCGGTAGAAATGCAATCAAACGAAATTTATACAAATGTAATAAATGTTTTAAGGCAAGACCGATTAGCACACAACCTAAGATGGGGGATTTACCGGATTATCGAGTAACTGTTTCAAAGCCATTTGTTTACACAGGTGTAGATTATGCAGGCCCAATTAAATTCATAAAATCAAGACATAAAGGCCAACTCGCAAAAAAGGCATACATTTGCATTTTCATTTGTCTAACTATAAAGGCTGTTCATATTGAATTGGTTTCAGATCTAACAGTAAATTCGTTTATTAACGCGTTTAAAAGATTTGTATCAAGGAGAGGCCCCGTTTCACATTTATATTCCGATAATAGCACTACTTTCATAGGGGCTCGAAACAAGTTTAATGAACTGTATAATTTTGTGCAGTCGACTACATTTCATAAAACATTATCCAACGAATTAGCAATGAATGGAATAGAGTGGAAAACAATCCCGCCATACAGTGCTAACTTCGCAGGGATTTGGGAATCTGTAATAAAAAGCTGTAAGAAACACTTATTCAGAGTCATAGGTAAACAATTATTAAGCTACGAAGAACTGATAACGCTCTTAACACAAATAGAAGCAGTTTTAAATTCTCGTCCTCTATGTGTACAAGGTGCAGAACTCAATCCAGAGTTATTAACACCGGCCCATTTTCTGCTTCAAACCCCATTAAAACGATTGCCTATAGCTGAACCACTCAAATCCAAATCCACTTTGGTACATCGCAAATATTTACTAGACTCACTAATAAAATCATATTGGGAAAAATGGCAATTAGAGTATTTAACTTCTCTACAGATACGCCAAAAATGGCTAACATCAACTAACACAGTAAAAATTGGGCAGGTAGTCATAATTAAAGAAATTCGATTACCACCATTAGAATGGCCATTAGGAATTATCACTAAATTATACTTTGGAAACGACAAAATAGCTCGCGTCGCGTTGGTAAAAACAGAAAACGGTGTAATCAAACGCCCAATTAATAAATTATGTCCACTACCAACTCAATAGATAGCTTAATTGTCGTCAATTTTCATTATTGTTGTTTTGTTAATTTGTAAAAATGTCACTTTGACACAAAATGTCATTTTGACATTATGCCACTCTGACATATTGTCAGATAGACATAATGTCACTTGTTAACTGTCACTCGATGTTTCTGTCGAGTTGATTATTTTTTGTTTTTTCTGTTCGTACTTGTTTTTTCCAAGCAATTGTTAGTTGCAGTGCATTTTTTCGCCAAATCGAATTAATTATTATGCACCACGCAAATTTCTTGTGCCCGGGAATATGTTAAGTTTGTTATGAGGTGTGACAAGCAAGATCAGAGTTACTGACGATTATAAAAATGTTATTATTATTGTTTAAAAAACCAAGTCAACTCTGTATTCATATTTTGTAATCATAGTCATCTGTAAAGAAAAAAAGATGCAACAATTAAAAACCCTTAACGATGAAAAAAAAAATATATAAACAAAAAAAGTCGGTGACGAACCAAGTGAGGGTTCACTCGTGTTTTTCATTCTCTCTGAATCTTTCTTTAAAAAATCAAAAATTCATTATTAATTTTTGCATCTTGGCTTTGAATTCCACCTTATAATCTTAAATTTGAATAATTAAATATTATTGATTGAATATCGTCGTTTAATTGTCTAGTGGGGATCTTTTCCTTTCAGAAATAGTGAAAGTGTAAGTGTTTATTCGTGCTTGTGAATAGTATTGTATTCGCCAGCAGTGGGCCATTTGAGCTCAAACCCTGTCTTCAAGTCGAGCTAATTTGAGCGTCGACCAGGACAACGGCAATCGTCTTCAAGTCGAGCCAGAACGAGCATCGACCAGGACAGCAAAGGATTGCCGTTTCAACCAGATCTCCACTACTGTTGCGTGCCCTCAAGCGCAACGCATCATCAACCAGAATAGCGGCATTCAGCCGTCTCAACTAGATCCCTACTGCCGTTGCGCACATGCAAGCGCAGCGTGTCCATCTCCTCACGCATCCGAACCCATCACCGCTTTGAGACGCAACCAGCGTCTCCTACTCCTGTTTCGTCACCGCTTCAAGACGCATCCAGCGATTCCCATTCCTGTTTCCTGTCATTAGATCCCAAGTCCCTGCCCCTTTTTTAAAGTCTCCTTAAGTCAAGGTCAGTACTCTTGCTTTTGCTTGTGATACCTCAAACAAATTTAATAATACAGTCCACTCGCGATTATTGCAAATAACAACATACAATTAGTCCATTAGCGACTTGGTCCTTCGAACTTAACTTAACAAAGGTAGATCCATAACCTATAAAAAAATTGAAAATTTGAAACAAGTTAGAAATTTGATGTAATTAACAAACTGAGCAGAGTCCTACTTTGAATACATTTCCACTTTTAACGCGCGCGCTTCGCTTTGCTTCATTACCTTTTTACCTTCCGTCACCTTTAGGTAAGGAAGGTATTGTCTTTGGTCAAAAAATTCGGTGGTGAGTTTTTGATGAATAAGCACGTTTTAAGGTCCCTAGAATACGATTTTACTATTTTTACGATGTGTGTGTGTGTGTGTGTGTGTGTGTGTGTGTGTGTGTGTATGTATGTGTGTGTGTGTGTGTGTGTGTGTGTGTGTGTGTAACAAAATTTTCGTCTGCGATAACTTTAATACTGCAATTCCAAAAATTATAATCCTTTCTTATTCTTCTTCGTTGCATCCATATGAAGAGCTGATTAGATTATGGTTATAATTGGTCAACCGGAAGTGCCGTCATTTGAAGATTTTAACAGTTTTTCTTGAAAAAACGATGTTAAATATCATTTTTTTCACATTTAATGTTATTATAAATATTAAAGAACATTGTATTCTCTATACGATTTGACTGCATTTTGTACTTCATATTAAATCGATATAGAGATAAAATTATAAAGAAATTAAATTTCATAAATTAGCCAGCTATGCTAGAAGCAGCTATCTATATTAAGAAAATTCTGATTGAAAGATGTCAGTGTCAAGTGCAATTGACATATTCGTAGTATATTGGTGTTAGGGTCTTTTTGCTCGCAATTTTCTGTGTGGAATTAGTATAAAATTCATACAACTGTCGAAAGATAATGTACATACAAGAAATTTAGAATCTTTTGCAAGGAACTTTCTGTATGGATTTTATAGAAAATACAGAGGCATTTACGAAAATTCTACCGGTAGATACCGCATACCGACTGTGTTCGAAAACACGAGTGGTAAAAAGTTACGTGTTCGAAAATTATTCAGTTACTACCAGATCCATACCGGATTCATGAAGAATCTAATCTCAAAAAAAGGTAGTGATGCAAAGCGAAGTGTGCGCGGTAAAAGTGGAAATGTGTTCAAAGTAGGACTCTGCTTAGTTTGTTAACTACGTCATATTTCTAACCTGTTCTAAATTTTCAAATTTTTTCATAGGTTATGGATCTACCCGGTTTGCCACATGCGTTCTTAAAATATCGATTCCGGTAACTATAACTCGATACAAAGCTGTTTACTGCTAACAGTTCATCGGTAGAATTTAAAAAAAGGGTCGAAATTTTTTAAAAATTAAAAATTCTGAAAATTTATATTTAATTAGTTTGAAGGGTGTAGATTGAAGATTTTAAAACCACAGGTCGATATCTCTTTTCGTATCCGAGATATTCGTCCTCAAAACTTTGCACAAAAATGCCAATTTTTGGGTCATATCCCAAGAATGGTCAATTATACACCGCTGGCGATATCACTATTAGATTCTACGAGCAAAATTACATAAGCATACTAATTTTCATAATTTTTGAACAACTATTGCAATCTCCAGAAGGAAAAGTCTGAAAATGGCCAAAAATCGCAAAAAATCTAAGGTGTACCCCTTACGATTTTTTCAGTTTTTGACGATTTTAAAGAATGTTTAATAATAAATGTATCCGTTGGAATATTCTGATGAAAATTGGTATACTTATGGTTTTTGGTACGAGGAATTTACTGGTGAGGTCGTTGAAGGTGTGCCGCACACCCATTTTTGGATATGAGGGTGGTGTGGTTCAAAAAAGGGTAGAAATTTTTAAAAAATTTAAAATTTTAAAAATTTATTTTTAATTAGTTTGAAGGGTGTAGATTGAAGATTTTAAAACCACAGGTCGATATCTCTTTTCGTATCCGAGATATTCGTCCTCAAAACTTTGCACAAAAATGCCAATTTTTGGGTCATATCCCAAGAATGGTCAATTATACACCGCTGGCGATATCACTATTAGATTCTACGAGCAAAATTACATAAGCATACTAATTTTCATAATTTTTGAACAACTATTGCAATCTCCAGAAGGAAAAGTCTGAAAATGGCCAAAAATCGCAAAAAATCTAAGGTGTACCTCTTGCGATTTTTTCAGTTTTTGACGATTTTAAAGAATGTTTAATAATAAATGTATCCGTTGGAATATTTTGATGAAAATTGGTATACTTACGGCTTTTGGTACGAGGAATGTACTGGTGAGGGAGGTCGTTGAAGATGTACCACACACCCATTTTTGGATATGAGGGTGGTGTGATTTAAAAAAGGGTAGAAATTTTTAAAAAAATTAAAATTCTGAAAATTTGTATTTAATTAGTTTGAAGAGTATAGATTTAAGATTTTAAAACCAAAGGTCGATATCTCTTTTCTTTTTCGAGGTATTCCATATTTTTTACAAAAAGGTGAATACACTCTTTCTCTCGGTTATTATTGCAGATACACATATTGATTATTGAATTGTGTGAAAAATCGGTAGAATTTTCGTAAATACCTCATATAACTGACGGAAGGTAATGTGCCGGCCACATCAGATTTTTTGAGATTAGATTCTTCATGAATCCGATAGATGGATCTGGTAGATATTGTACAATTTTCGAACACTGTAACTTTTTACCACTCGTGTTTTCGAACAGTCGGTAGATGCGGTATCTACCGGTAGAATTTTCGTAAATGCCTATGTATTTTCTATAAAATCCATAAAAAAAGTTCTTTGCAATTTCTTGTATGTACATTAGCTTTCGATAGTTGCATGTATTTTATACAAATTCCATACAGAAAGTTTCGAGCAAAAAGATCCTATATTTCGAGTAAAATTATAACACAAATATACTACGAATGTGTCAATTGACACTGACATCTTTCAATCAGAATTTTCTTAATATAGTAACAGTATCTAACATAGCCTAGCTAATTTATGAGATTTAATTTCTTTATAATTTTATAAGTCAATATCCATTTAATATGAAGTATAAAATGCAGTGAAATCGTATAGAGAATACAATGTTCTTTAATATTTATAATAACATTAAATGATAAAAATGTATATTTAATTTTAAAATCTTCAAATGAGGGTACTTCCGGTTGACCAATTATAACCAAAATCTAATAAGCTCTTCATATGGATACAATGGAGAGAAATACGAAAGAATTATAATTTTTGGAATTGTAGTATTAGAGTTATTGTAGACGATAATTTTGTTAAACATACACACATACACATACAGACATCATCATGAAAATAGTAAAATCGTATTCTAGGTATCTTAAAACATGCTTATTCGTTAAAAAGTCAATATCCATTTAACAAGGCTCGGTATTAGGACCCTTTTTATTTATATTATATATCAACGACCTAAGCAATCTTATTAATATGTGTGATCATCTGTTTTACGCAGATGATTTAAAAATATACTGCTCAATCACGAATGAATTAGACTGTCATAGGCTCCAATGTCAGTTGGACCAAATTTTCGAATGGTGTAACCAACACAATTTAAAACTGAACTCTGATAAATGCAAAACTTTGTCATATTATAAAATAAAAAATCCAATTTTGTTTAATTATCACATTAATACCATTGTACTAGAAAGACCATCTCATTTTAAGGATCTTGGAGTTATTTTTGAACCAGATATGTCTTTTGTAATACATGTTACAGAATTGGTTAGTTCTGCTTTTAAAATACTTGGATTCATATTTAGGAACTGTAAACAATTTTTTAACGTGAACACAATTATAATATTGTTCAATAGTTATGTTCGTTCCAAATTAGAATATGGAGCATTAATATGTTATCCAATTTATGACCGGTACATTACTAGAGTTTCAATTATATTTTTGTTAAAACTGCTGCAATACAAAATTAATTGTCCTGCCTTGTTAGAGAATATTGAAATTCATGTACCACGTCTAACATCAAGACATAAATTATATTTTCAATGTCCTAGAGCGAGGACAAATACACAAACCAGATCTCCGATCTATATAATGTACAACAACATCAATAAAATTGTTAGTGATGTATTCACAATATCACCATATTCTGTTATAAATGTATTTTCGAATTTGGAAAAATTTAGACATTTATTATATATTTATATGTTATATTTTATATTTTTTTTGTCTGTATGTATATTCCTTTCAAAATTTACTTAGATGCATGTAACTGTACTTTGTCCTTTATATGGTGTACACTGTTGGGCAAATAAATTATTATTATTATTATTATTATTATTATTATTATTATTATTATTATTATTATTATTATTATTATTATTATTATTAAAAACTCATCATCGAATTTTTTCACCAGACAATACCTTCCTTATCTAAAAGTGACGGAACGTAAAAAATGGACTAGGGTTGTTTTTGCTATCAGCTCTTCAATAATTACTAACCAATATGAAAAATATTGCATTACAAGAAAAAATCTTCCAATATTATTTGAGGTGTCACTGACTAATTTTCTCAATATTCAAAATGGAAAGGTATTAACTTTTATAGGAAAAAACTACGCGTGAAATTGTGAAACTTTCTGGATACAGCTGCTGAGCAAAAACTAAAATATAAATTTCATCGGTCGCAGCCGTTTAGAGATTTATTATCCCCGTTAAAAACTAAGGGCTGAGCTGGGCCACCCCTGCAAACTGACAGATTCGCTTACCCTTAACTTGATATTAAAATTTGTCGACACCCTAATGATATAAGAGTGACGTTTTTATTTGAAGGAGCTGCGAACACATTAAAGACGCACAACTTTGAAATCAAATTTTGCTCACTTTGACTCGAGCAGTGATTATTTGCAAGGCATCCCTTAGTGGGGATGGAAAAATTGATGTTTATCTTACGTTTAATTCAGAACTTAATTAATGTTTGATATTGCGCCTACAATTTATTAATTATAAATAAACATGTACTATCATTCAGCGAAGATGAAAGACCAGGGTAAAGTAAATTGAAAGGGTAATTATTCAGTGACTTCCAAATCAAAATAAACTGAACTGAAACTGGAATTTATCCTTAACACATTATTTAAAACGAAGGGAAAATATTTAACAATATTTTATCTTCGTCCATTTGCATTTTTAATTTGTCTAAACAATGCTAAGAAAAATAACGCATTCCAAAATTTACGAGTGTAATTTTTACAACATAATGTTAATAATATTGATACTAATTTTTCTTTCAACTGACAATTAAGTTAGCGTCGTGGGAAGCAGGCTTAAGACTTACATATTATTTAGAAAGCTAAAACGTATTTTCATAAATTTTTTTTTTATATAAGAATGTTATTATTATATCATGCAAAAGAATGTTTTACAGTTTGAATTTTAAAAGAACAAAAATAAAGAAACTTACAATTAATGTCATTAAAAATTGAATCGAATACGACGACATAAAAATAAACAATTTTGTCTGTATTAAATAGAATTACTCTAGTAAAAATCTAGTGTGGCCAACACTATACCTCCTGCCATTTACAGCCCGAGTCATAAAAAAGGTTAAGCTAATTCTTATTTTTGGATTAGCGAATTTTACAATAATTTTGGCAGTTTATTTCTTAAAATATAGTCTGATCTAATCCAAGTTACTACCTTTTTTGATAATA
This sequence comes from Harpalus rubripes, assembly GCA_963082715.1. Lineage (NCBI taxonomy): Eukaryota > Metazoa > Arthropoda > Insecta > Coleoptera > Carabidae > Harpalus > Harpalus rubripes. The sequence goes on along the minus strand of OY720452.1, from coordinate 4,444,456 downwards.
AAATGAGGATTAAATTTTAAATGTTGGAAAAGAATAGAATTCACTAATCTAAAAAAGAGGATTAGCTTACTTTTTTGCGAATCTTTAATTTTTATTAATCTAAATACATACCTACATATTTACTTATGCTGGAAACTGTATTGATTTCCTTTTATATTCTTCTATTTACTTTTTCTTTTTAAAACTCTACTATTATTAATTTGAAATGATTAGTTCTTTGACAGTGACATTTATCTGTCAATTACATACATTTGAATAACTGCGTAACCAAGAAGTTTTGTTTGTTTAAAGCGTAATGCAAATCTGTAAAAAATTAAATAATCTTTAATTTTTATAATAACATTAATCTCGAAAAAATAACATTTAAATGTATTTTTCGAAGAAAACCTATTTTGAGCTTCAAGGAAAGCATCATTTCCGGTTATCAGATTTACACCAAAATCGAATGGGCTCTTTCCATAATAGAAAAAGGTCGAAATACAAGGTTTCAAATTTTTCTGAATGATAGTATTTGAGTTAGAGTGGAGGATCCTCACATACATACACACACATACACGCAGCATCATAGCGAAAATGTTAAAATTGGATTCTAGGGACCTTAAAACGTGCTCATTTACCAAAATCTCGACATAAGATTTTTAGCACGATCCCTATACCTTCCTTACCATGGGTAGTAGGAGGTAAAAATTATGCCACTTGACATGTGTTTGTTCTTTAAGGGTTAAACAAATGAATGAATACTAAAAAAAAAAAAATTAATCACCCTAACTAACTAATTACCATTTCTGTTACAAATATACTGGTATGACCAAAAAACAAGAGGTTTATAATAACTACTAATCTTCAATATTTTTTAAAAATAATGTTGGAATTTGAATGTGCTGCCATCTATTATCGCGTAGTAAGTTATTGAATTTATTTGATGCATGTTGACAGATAACATAGACACTGTAAACTTGAGCCGGCATGTGACGTCATCGGCCAGCAGCGTTTCAAACGCAGTATAATGTTTTCATATATTTAAAAAAATTGGAAACATATTTAACCATTTAGTTAGTGTTTTCTTAAATGTTTTATTATATTATTTTAGTGTAATAGTGTTATTCATTATTTGGATTACGGTGGAAACCCCCATTATGTTTTGTATGATATATGTACACGAAAGAGGCTTACCCATGTAAATTATTTAAACAAAATAAATCGCCCCTATGTGTATTAGAGTAATAAATTATTTCGCTACCACGTTTTCGTTAGCAACCCGTAATTGCAACAAAATAATCGCGACTATCAATCCAATTAAACCGACTGTCTGTACATAAATCCCACGCAGCAAAACTACCAAACAAAACTAAATTAATCCAACCGCGACACAAAGTTAAAATCGCCAAAAACAAGAGAAATATTACCCCAATTCCACCAATCACGACCCGGTTAAAAACCGCCATTAAACATGGCCGATTTCCCATTGATTTACCACCTGTCTTGTCACGAGCAATGGTCGATGGCAGCGCACAAGTGGGATCTTCGCGAATTAAAACAAGGGAGGGGGGGCAGTAAACAAAAAAGCCCAGGTTAAAAATGTACGCTGTAAAAATGCCGGTTGTAAAATTTTATAGTATGCTGTTTAGAGCGAAAAGGGAACACGGTGCGTCAGGACAAATGGTACTTTGATAAAGATAGTAAAAGTTTAATCGGTGGACTACAGGTTTTATTTTTAAACAATTTGTCAGCTGGAGGGAATCAATCAGTTTAATTTCCGAAACTTCCGTTTAATTTACGCACCATAAAAAAGAAATAAATAAAAAAGGAGGGACTTATTAAACAATATATGAGGCCTAAAAAGAATCCGGCATTCGGCTGGGAAAAAAATATGGAGTACTTGCCGAGGTTGGAACCCTAATCCCCTTCAAAGTAGGCCCCTTGTGCCTCCGCACATTTAGCCCACCGACCCTTCCACTGCTAAAAACACCTCTGGAAGCCTTCTTTTGGAATGATCTGCAGCTCCGTCGTCGCGTTCCGCATCATAATCATCATGATTTTGCGAAAGCATTTGACACTGTGAATCATGAAGTGTTGCTATATAAACTTCAGCATCAGTTTGACTTTTTTCCTGATCTTCTTAATTTGTTGCGCTCATATATTACAAATCGCAAGCAGTTTGTTCGGTGTAATGGCTTTAAATCTAATCATTTTATTCTTACATCTGGTTTAACACAAGGGTCAAATTTAGGGCCACTCTTTTTGTTTCCTTCCTTCAAAATCCTGCTTAACAAATTGGAATATGTAATAAAAGTAACAGAAACCACGCAAATTGTAAATAATAAAGAAGAGAGACTGTGACAGAAAAATGAACTAATGTCAAAATCAAATTAAACTCGCGCTCGCTCGCCATCTACAGGTTACATTCTTAAATATGCATCCCTTTCTCCAGTTCAAAATAATGACGTCAAAGAAAATCTTCTTTCTTAATTTAATAAAAAATACATATTTTTTTAAAATTAAATTTATATTTTTACATACCATTTCAACTTTACTTTAGGTATTTAGTGATAAATATCAGATTTTCAGTACGACGCAAGTAGCCTATTGGTCCCTTTATAGTGTCAATTCTTTGTGTTTTGTTATAAGTGTTATGATAAGTATATTGTTGGTTCGTGTTATATAATAAAAAATCCAATATAAAATACGTAATTTACAGTATCGTATTGTGCTTTCTTGCAAAATTGCTGCTAAGAGCAAACCTACTATTGCCTTTTACCTTAACTCTTTAACACCCCTTATTTCGGCAGCGGTAAAACAATCGTTTTCTGATATAAATTAAGCCATCTAGCTATCGACTTTCAGTAAACTGTCCGACTTGGCTTGAGTGTACTCTGTATTAGCAATTTTTACTTTATTACTCATTTATAATGGAAAATGTCAACGTCAAATGTCACACTAGAAGTTTGTTATTAACATGTGACAAACTAACGCCTACTGTTTTTCCATTGGCTGTGAATGACGTAATGTATGTGCTTCTACGACACAAGAATGCCGGGGTTGTTTTTCATGACTTTTTGTCGCCAAACTTTTAATTTAATTATTTACGAAAATAACAACAAATTATTAAAAAAATAATTATTAATAATACTTTTTGAAAAATGTGAAACAGGCTCATTATTCCACGGCTATCAAAGACGAAAGTCATCATCACCTTGATTTTGCTTTGCACCTGTCGCGCTTTTTTCGGTCTTGACGAGAGATGCTTCCATTACAATGACTGTGTTTTTGTTTCCGGGTCGTCCCCGTACACCCATGACTTGGGATCAGCGTTGGCAATGTGCTCCATTTTCAGTGAATCGAAAATTCGACAAATACTAGCTCACATAGCAACGATCAAGTAACAAATGACGCACCTGATAACGAAGTGAAAATTCAGACATGCGCATGAAGGTCGGATTATTTTTAGGCAGTTCCCGTACACGTTGCGGTTCAGATTGCTTTGTAGATTTTAAGCAGTAAAAC
>OY720452.1:4330952-4435952 GCA_963082715.1 Harpalus rubripes | reverse complement strand
CTCCGGTTTACAGCCCCCAGAGACATGGGAGTGTAAACTCACCCTCAAAGCAAAGTTAGACAGAGAGGAAAACAAGAAACACAAATGAATTTAGAAATCATTAAAAGTCCGGTGAGAACAAAAAAATTGCGGCAGTGATAGACTTAGTGGCATCGGTAGCGTACGAAATTTATAGGAAAATTATTGAAATTATATTTTCTAGAGCAGTTTTATTTTTAGCAAGATGATCTACTACCCGAAACCGTCAATGTGACTGACTGTTATGTACTTTGTTTTGTTTGTAAGCATTTGATATTAAAATGACAGAAATAAAAGAAATTAGTTTGTTTCAATCAAAAACAGATACGTTATATGATGTTTCATTACCTAAAGAAATACTTCCATATTATTTCAACACTCAAATGAAAATGCACACAACAAAATAGTCTTTTGACTTTTGTTCATTTTATCAGATATCAATAAACATTAAAACCGTTAAGAAAATAAAGCGGTAGCGATAGTGGCAACGTAGAATTTTGGAGTTTGTAAACTTCTACCGCTGCCGTTGCCTCTGCGCTACTAATTTTCTGGATGTGAACGAATACGTTTGCTATAACGCATTCAATCTTGTATTCCTATCATAATTACCTTCCGTCAACTTTAGATAAGGAAGGTATTGTCTTTGGTCAAAAAATTCGATGATGAGTTTTTAATCAATAAGCATGTCTTAGGGTCCCTAGTATACGATTTTACTATTTTACGATGATGTCTGTATGTGTGTGTGTATATATATATATATATATATATATATATATGTGTGTGTGTGTGTGTGTGTGTGTGTGTGTGTGTATGTATGTGTGTGTATAACAAAACTTTCGTCTGCGATAGCTCTAATACTACAGTTTCAAAAATTATAATTCTTTCATACTCTTCTTCGTTACATCCATATGAAGAGTTGATTAGATTTTCGTTACAACTAGACAACCGGAAGTAGCCTAATTTGAAGATTTTCCTTGAAAAAACTATGTTAAATATCATTTTTTCACATTTATTTAATATTATTGTAAATATTAAATAATATTTTATTCTCTATACGATTCGACTGCATTTTATACTTCATATTAAATGGATATATAATTATAACATATTAAAGAAATTAAATTTCATAAAGTAGCCATGTATGGAAACAGCTACAAGTGCAATTGCCATAGTATGTTTGTGTAATAATTTTACTGGAAATATAGGATCTTTTGGTAGAAACTTTTTGTTTGGAATTTGTACAAAATACATACAACTGCCGGAAGATAATGTACAAGAAATCCTTTGCAAGGAACTTTCTGTATGAAATTTGTACAGAGTGATCAGAAATGGCTGAAGCATGCAGGTCTATATAATTTTGACATTTTCCGCTTACTTAATATGACGGCATTACTTTTTTCATGAGCGTACGTTTCGAACTTTGCTAGCTATCATAACAATACTGTCAAGAATCATCTTGTTACGTTCAATTTGTCACACTCTTCGTTAAAACCCATAATGAAAACAAATATCAAATGTATCAACGTACGGCAATGATATTAATCAAATGTCATGCAGCTGTCGTCTTCTGTCATATGTGAAATATAGTTTTGATGAATTATGAAAAATTGAAATATAATTTTGACATCTTATTGTGGAACAAAAATTGTCACGTGACTTTAAGCCATTTTTTATCACTCTGTATAAACTATACATAGAACGGACGGAAGGTACTGCGCTGGCTAAATCAGATTTTTTTGTTGCGAACAATACTTAAAACCGTTATTTTCATCTCTGGCTAAACTGTTTGTTATATAAATTATCAGTTAAAAAACAAAAAATATAGCATCGATATTATAGCATAAATTGTAAAAATTACACATCCCATGTGTCAATTTTTCGAGCATCATTTCCTTTTAACTAAAAGTTGAAACAGTTTAACCAGAGATGAAAATGCCGGCCTTTAATCAAACATCGTCTTCTCGTTGTGTGAATTTGGTTCTCTTGGTTTCGCTTTGTGTAAAACTCTGTCCAGACCTCCAGACTTGCTTGTCTTGGGCGGAAATAAATTTAAGCGGTTGGTGAATTTGCGTCTGGAGTCTGATGTTTATGCGTAAGAGGCCAAGGGTTTTACGAGGAAACTTGAGTATTATACGGACACGGAAGGAAACGACGATGAACGCAGTCAAACCATCATACTTATTAAAAAGATTATACTTTCATTGCTGCTGTACAGATGCTATTCAAACAAATGGGCAATCATTTATATGAATATACTGACAAAGATACTTTATTATCTAGTACTTATTGTAATTTACCTTGTAACTTGTAAAACATTATTAATTATATTTTCCTTCTTTTCAGGTAAGACGTCTTTACATATTACATACATACATCATAGAATACCAAGTAAGAAACTACGTAATTAGTAAGTACTGTTTTACAATAGAATAATAATTTAAGCAACGAATAATCGACACCGGGTGGCGATCAAAATCCGTTACAGCATTTAACGTGGAAAATTATGAATATTTGCTTTCCATTAAATAGTATTGCAGTAAAAATTAATAATTAATAACAGATGGATTCTAAGGTTAAATATAACTAAAACTGTTATTACACTCAAAATGTAAGTTTTATTACAAAAAAAAAAAATTACTTTTGTTTCTAAAAACATCCAAAATGAAAAGAATTACTTTCAATTTATATAAGTTGGAGGTAAAATTAAAAAAACTCTACTTTTAAATCTTACTTTTAACTTTAAAACTATTATAATTTTATTTTAAAAGATTTTTAGTAGATTATTATATATTTTTAACTTAAATATTTCTACTTTTGTTTTGAATATTTGCTTAAAATAAAATTATACTTTCGGTATAAAATTAATACTGTTTTGATAATTTAATTCATTTGTGTTGAAAAATTGAGATTTTGGATTAAAAATTAAAATAGTTTTTTAATACAAATAAAATTTTTGTTAAAATCAAAGTAAAATGTTTTTTCTTTAAAATATTGATGATTTTAAATGTAAAAATAACTTAATAAACAAAAATTATCGTCATAGTCAGTTTTATGTGTGGTTAGAAATGCGCAGAAAATATAGCAGTAATAATAATTATAGGCATAGCAAACAAAAAATATTATTAAAGAAATAGAATTGTATAGGTAATTTCTTTAAAGATAACAAAATTGAGGATGTTTATCCATACATTATACGTAAGAATATTGAACATAATAGTTTTAGGAAATATACATTCGAAATGAAACGTATAATATTATTTGTTCTTAGGAAAACAACTAATTGTATACATTCTGCATTCTGCGTCAGCTTGGATCTGAAAGAATTGATTCCTTACTCAAATTTCGATTTAAAGATATTAGTACCAACCCAACTGAATCTTTGGAAAATATGTATTATTATTAATATTGTTATTTATAAGATACTATTATGTTTATTTACTATATTTCTATTACTAGTTCTGTAAAGGATGTAATGCAGATGAAACTTTTAGCTGTCTACAAAGCTACAAGAATTGCTAATCAATAATTATTATCAACTTCAATCACAACCACATCATACGTTTAAGTAAAAAAGAAAATGTATTATGTGTTTCCAAATATACTTATAAAATTAAAAGTTACAAATATGTTGTAAAAATTAAATTCATTTGGACTTAAGATCCACTTAACATATGTTTTGTTAATAATTATTGTATTTATTGTTGTATGTAGAATAATCTTGTTAGATATGTTTTCTTTTCCATTTTAAGATCAGAAATCAGAATGAATTAGATTCAAATATGTTTTGTTAATTATTGTATAATTATTAAAATAAAACAAGAGTATTGAGAATATATTAAGGAAATTTAATTTTAAAAATTCTGTCCTCAGGTTGAATTAAGATTTTTGATTTCAAATAAATAAAAATAATAATTTAAAAATAGCATAAATTTAAATGATATAAATATTTTTCAAACTGAATACTAACAGTTTTTAATTTTATTACTTTGATTATTTGGGTTAATGTTTTAAAAACATTGTTCTGAAATCATACGTTTTTAATTCGAAATTGAATACATTTCACTTAAATACGAGGTGATTTAAAAAAGAATATAATACTCTTAACAAATTTATTTTTGATATAATAGTATTTACTTTTGTCTCAAAATCCTAAAAGAAGGTTGAAAGCAAAGATACTTTTAAATCAAATATAAACTTTGTTGGAGCCTTTTTGAAAGCAAAAATATTTGATTTAACCTGCAATTCCATAAGTATTAAAGCAAATTTTTTTTGGGTGTGCCCCTTAACCTAAAAATTTATTTGAATAAAAACTAAATACGTATTTCGAGTTCTCATCATCACTAGTACAACAAGGGAAAGTTAAACAGAATAGTTAGATTACTCAACATGTCACCCATGCCAGAGGTCCTAACAACGTTGAAAAACAAGGGAGAGAACTGGGATTATATTGGGACGGGAGTCACAGGTAAATAATTACCTATAAACTAAGATAAATTTCGTCCAATAATAATAAGTCATTAAATTCGTCCAATAAAATTTAACTTTGTATTAAATCTAAAAGTTTTGAGTTTGGTATGGGACCGAGAAATGCGTTCATCAAATTATTGTGTGACTGTGACTTCCGTCCCTATATAATCCCAGTTCTCTCCAGTCAGCTCGTCATATGGATGTAACGAAGAAGAATACGGAAGAATTAATAAAAAAAAAGAAAAGAAAAGTAGTAAAGAAAATTTCAGGATTTTGAATATAAAGAAAATGTATGTATTGTACATAATTTATATTAAAATATCCCGTAGATTTTGCAAATATATGAGAGAATTATTTTGTAGTGAGACATTAATGTATTTGTATTTAAAAATATTTTTTGTTTTATGCGTACAACCAGGTAATATATCTGGCGAGAGGGTATGTGCTGGCCACATCAGATTTTTATTAGAGATGTTACAATTAAGTCACGATAATAGAACATTAAAATACAAGTTTCATAAGTCATGATTTTAGCGCACGCGTCTTTGTTAGAAACGAGCGGCTTGCCGCGAGTTTTCTATGGGGACAAGTGCGCTGAAATGTCTTATGAAACGCGTATATTATAATATTTATTCTATTTTGGTCCTCTTTCATTTTGAGGAATTTCTATTCTATTTCTAATACCTAAGTACTTTATAAAACTCATTTGGATGTCATATAGAAGTACTTTATGACATCCAAATGAATTTCATGAAGTACATATTAAAGAACCAAAATAGAAAAATGAATTTAACAAATAAGCCAAACTAATATGGATTAGCATTCGTATATTATCAGAAAAAAAATTGTTTAGACCTATCAAAAGTTTGTATTATTATTTGCAAAACCTTCCAGAATATTTTATCAAGATATAAAGATAAAACCATTGTCAGGTTGTCACTTTGATTTGATTATTCCAATACATCTTTTCCATGTCTTCATAACGATGTTTTCAGCACGTCACTCATCTTAACGAAGTAGGAAAAAACAAATATGGCTGTCATCTGTACAACAACAGCCCACGCTCGCTGGATAAATGTAAATTAGCCACGTTGACGTTGTTTATGAAAAAACTTACGCGTTTCCAACAACTCTAATCCCCTTGTCAAAACGCCGGCCCGCCTGATTTATACTCACAGGAGGAGAGCAGAGCAACACACTTGATTCTGAAAGTTTTTTTCAGCGCACAGTAACAAATGTGTCATCACGAGGAATATGTTTTTGAATAAGAGTTTTTTGGCACTTTGTTTTGAGAAATCTATAAAAGTAGGCTGCGACGTGGTGACAGCTATAAATTGTTTGTTAATGTGTGCTTTTTATGAAAGATCCGCTGTGGAATATGGTTCCTCGAATACATTAAATGCGCAATTAAATTTCATGAAATTTTTATTTGAATTTTTATAGTTTTGTCAGAAGTAATATCAGAAGACCTGATTTTATCAATAAATTTTATTTTGCAGGAAATTTTACCTTCTGTCATACTTTTAGGTAAGGAAGGTATTGTTTTTGGTCAAAAAATTCGATTGTGAGTTTTTAATAAATAAGCACGTTTTAAAGTCCCTAGAATACGATTGTACTATTTTTGCGATGATGTCTATATGCCTGTGTGTGTATGTGTGTTTGTGTTTGTTTGTGTTTGTTTGTTTGTGTGTGTGTGTGTGTGTGTGTGTGTGTGTGTTTGTGTGTGTGTTTGTGTGTGTGTGTTTGTGTGTGTGTTTGTGTGTTTGTTTGGTTGTGTGTGTGTGTGTGTGTGTGTGTGTGTGTGTGTGTGTGTGTGTGTGTTTGTGTGTGTTTGTGTGTGTGTGTGTGTGTGTGTGTGTGTGTGTTTGTGTGTGTTTGTGTGTGTGTGTTAGTGTATGTGTGTGTGTGTGTGTGTGTGTGTGTGTGTGTGAGTGTGTATTTGTGTATGTTTGTGTGTGTGTTTGTGTGTGTATGTGTGTGTGTGTGTGTGTGTGTGGGTATGTGTGTGTGGGTGTGGGTGTGAGTGTGTGTGTGTGCGCGTGCGGGCGTGCGTGCGTGTGTGTGTATGTGTGTGACGATTTTTCCTCCATCGATAACTCCAACCCTACAATTCTAAAAAATATAATTCTTTCGTATTCCTCTTCGTTACATCCATATGAAGAGCTGATTAGATTTTGGTTATAAATGGTCGACCGTAAATACCCTCATTTGAAGATTTTAAGTTTTTCTTGAAAAAACGCCGTGAAATATCATTTTTCCACATTTAATGTTATTATAAATATTAAAGAATATTTTATTCTCTATACGATTTGATTATATTTTATACTTCATATTCAATGGATATAGAGTTAAAAAATTATAAAAAAGTTAAATTTCATAAAGCAGCCAGCTATGCAATAACACTGGAAACAACTATTATAAATAAAAAAATTCTGATAGACAGATGTCAATGTCAAGTGCGATTGACATAGTTTGTGTTATAAAATAATTTTACTGCAAATATAGAATCAATTCTAAGAAACTTTCTGTATGGAATTTGTACAAAATACATAAAACTGAAAGAAGCTAATGTACTGGAAATACAGAATCTTTCGCAAGAAACTGTTTGTATGGAATTTGTATAAAATACATAGAACTGACGAAAGGTAATGTACTGGCCACATCAGATTTTTTTGCTTAGCAATAAACACGCAAACTGCATAGTAAATACCGACTCCGAAGGAGGAGATGTTTTACCTAATGTCAGTTTGCTTGAGTGATTTTACTTAAAAACAAAAAGAATAAGTGCTTAAAAATAAAAAGTTTATCTGAGAAAATCAGAGAGATCGTGTGGTGAGATAAATTCCAAAGACAACGCAAAATGAAACAATTTAATTATTTTATTTTTATACTTGAAATTTTAAGAATCATTGATGAAATCAGCCATTATCAGATTATTTACTTATTTTCTTGTTGTGTCTGTGTGTTCCATCTGGAAGATATATTCCCAATTTGTATTTCCCCGTCTTGTTTCGTAATCTAACTAAAAATCAGTTATCTTGTTCCTTGGAGACATCCCTTCTTTTCTATTTCGTTCGGAAACTATTTAAATTCAATGTGAGTGTGATAAACATTCCCCTCGCCGTTGGGTTTTCTGTTTTCGTCTACTCTGGGATTTGAATCGAGATCCGAAGTTGGGAAGTTTCGTGTGTTGGATTAGTGGCGTAAATCTCGTACGAATGTTTCCGCAGCCCGTGATGCATTGCTCTTTACTTAATACTTATGCAAATAATAACAGATGCACAGAAAACGTAAAAGGATTACCGCTTTTGTTGTGGTGCTACATCAACGTCGAACAGAAAAAAACTTTAATCGAATATCTATTGGAGTACTTTTGCAAAGATTTACTAGCAGATAAGAACACTGATAGAAAAATAAACTTTTACTTCATGATTTCGTGTCCTTTAAGGATACTTGCAAGAAATGTTTTCTTTCTATTTGATTTTTTTCTCAAAACTTTTGTTACATACTGTAACGTGGAACGCCCGCCGCCGCCGCCGCTGTAAGCGAGTGTCTATTTATAGCGGTGACGTAATCGCGCTAGCAGCTGGGCGATGTAAACAGACGAGTCGCGACGTGTTTAATTACTTGCGGTCGCCTGAACCTTTTGTGTTCATTGGTATTATGCGGTCGAACATTCTAGTGCTTTTCTAGAAGAAAATGGCAACTGTATAAAAGGGACATAGCTATGCTCGGGAGAGAGTTAGTTACACATTGAAAGAGATACATAGTCAGCTGAATTGAGTTGACGAGTTGAGTAGTCAGCTAAGTTGAGTTATATACTTCAAATCGGCACTCTAGCTGCGCTGGCGAGTGCACCACGGAGTGCCTCCAAAAGCTTGTATTCACTAAAAATCTGCGTATTTTGTCTTATTGTACCCTAAATAACCAAGTGCCATCGAAACTAGTGATGCACAACGAGGCGAGAGTACTCTCGCATTTCGTCTCGTCTCGTTGCATTATGCGAGACGAGACCGAGAGCGAGATTGCAATTTAAAATTCGAGGCGAGATTGATATAACAACTGCGAGAAGCGAGAAATCTCGCGAAATTCCGCGAGAGTCTCGCAATAAAAAGTATTTGTAATTTTATAGCTTTAATTCACAAATTCAATGAAAAATGCACCGTACTGGGAGTGGAGTCAACGGTAATTCGTGCATAGAACACGTGAATGTGAAAATTATGCGAATTGAGTCTATCTAGAGTCGAATGATATCGGTCGCAGAGCGAGGAAATGCAAAATAAAGACTAAATCGGTTTTGCATCTAATGGAACTAGTTTTTCTCCAACATTTCAGCTCCTAATTCATCCCAATTAAAACTACGGTTAATAAAATTCTTGTCGTCCCTGAAAAGTAAAGGATCTTATATTAAGCGTCGATAGGAGCCAACACGGAGTGAAGCAGAGTGATTGGTTGCCAGCGGGTTCCCAGTGTAGCGCTTTTTTATGATTAAATCTTACTTAAATAGTGGCATATAGTTAATGGTAAAGTGTAGAAACTTTAAGTTACGAAAAAGAATTTTTTAATGTTTAATTATTTTTACTGATGACAGAATGTATTAACAGATGTTCGTATTGAAATAATTTGGTGACTAGAATTTAGTGTTTCGTCTCTTTATTATAGTTATATGACTGTAAATACACGGAAGACGGAACGATTTGGTGCGAACTTGTCTTTTGTAGTTCAACTGATACGTAAATACCGAGGCAAATACATAGTACGCAAGCGCTTATTTTTACAGCGTGACTCTCGTGAGACTCTCGCGCGAGAACGAGACGAAACCCAAAAAAATGTGCGAGAACGAGATCGAGATTGCAGATCCGAAAACGAGACGAGATCGATATTTTATATTTCTCGTCTCGTCTCGTCTCGCGTGCATCACTACGTGAAACGCTCAAATATGATGTAATATAATATAGTTAGTTCAGTTGAGTCCCTGATCACACAACATTAGTTATGTGATCGGAGATTGACTTATATAGTCAGCTGAGCTAATTACATAGTTCAGTACGATTAGTGAAGACGGACAGACACATTAGTGTAGTTAGTTACATATGGAGCGACATATGGGGTTAGTTATTGAGTTAGTCAGTTACATAGAGTCATAGAGTTAATTACATGGAGTGTTAGAGAGTAAAATGTTAGTGAGAAACACAGCAGTATCGTGGTGAGCGTATGCAGTTGGTGTCGAGTAGGTACTCGGGAAGTTACTGATATATTGGGATAGCTGTGGATGTAAATACTCGGTAGTGTTGACGAGTATTGGGAAGCTATAGTGTACCAGGACAGTAACGGCGAGTCGGGAAGTTACTGGTATACCGGGATAGCTGTGAAATAGAATACTCGGTAGTGTTGAAGAGTATTGTGAAGCTAGATATACGGGGACAGTAACGGCAAGTGGAAGAGAATACTCGGCAGTGGTGTTGAAGAATTGTGGCATAGAGACAGTCGGTGATACTGAGGCTATGGAAATTAGATAGTTAATTAAATAGACAGATTGTGTTATGAAAGAGGAGACTTCTGTCCGATCAGTTGAATATACAGACGCTGTTGAGTCAGTTGAGTATATAGATGGTGTGGAAGTCGGTAGGCGGACAGTTTAACGTGATATAAGTATATAGTGATATAAATATAGTGATATAAATATCGCGTAAACAGTCTACAAGAGGCTACAACAGGCCGGCAGTCTAAGATTGGAACGCGTAGTGAAATAAATAATTAGTAATATCGTGGAAATAAATAGTAGTGTTGATTGGTTAAATAAATAATGTAAATGTTTAAGTCTTAATTATTTTTTAATAATTGTTTAATATTAGTAATAGTAACTTTCATTATAGTTTAATAAACACTTAATTTTAATTAATAATAATAGTCTAATATTTACACTTCACCCAAATAAATAAAAACGTTACAATACATTATTCTTAACACTGGAAATATGGTATCGCCAGTAATTACTATTTTCCGTTTAAAATTTTGTCAGTCCCTTATATCCTAAACTTTTCACCATCCCTATCTTATTGTGAGATATGGTACAACCACCAATACCAACAGAAATAAACGTACAGCAATAACAGAAACTCCAACACGTTTGCTGCAACGGTGTCTACTAACACAGACACACAAAGGTAACGCTTCGAGCTAGGCCATCTTGATAAGACCACCCCCGTGTTGAGGGGTGAGAGGTGAAGTCACACAGAGTCTCAGAGTGCCATGGAAATTGGATTTGTTTAGGAAAGAATTATGTGACAAGAGGAAGAGGAATTATTTTGATTATTTCTAAGGTGTTCATAAGATTTTGAAAGTGATACGGAAAGAATGAAGAAGTAACCATTTTTTTTTAAATAACAAATAAATTGAGTACCCTATATAACAAAATAGAACAATTTTATAAACAATTAACCAAAAAAAATAAAAAATACTAAGACCCTGTATTTCTGATTAAATTATCGTTAACTTAATTGTCACTTAAAATGATAAATGTAACCAATACCCAATACGAAATTATCTGTTTTAATTGTCAGTGTTTACTACAAATAAAAATACTGGACCATAATGAAAACAAAATTTCAATTCTCTGAACAGCCTTCTCTAGCTTTGATAGCAACTGTAAGCTTTCTTTGTTTTAATTTGTGTAAAAAAAATACTACAAAATGATTTCGAAATATTCTGAAAATTATCTCATAGTACACTAACATTACTTGACTTATAATATTAACAATGAGTTAATAGTTTTTATATTTGAAATAAATTGTAAAAAATTAACAGCCATCGGGATTCAAACCCGAGACACCTACCTTGCCGGGATAGTGGTCTACCAACTAAGCTATTGGCTGCTCTCCTCTCGATGGCTGAACAATCTTTCACTTTTAAATCTTGTTCAGCCATCAAGCAGTCTGTTTCTCCGTTCTTATTCTGTTGGGATTCTTTATTTCAAATAATTCGTACTGATGCAAACATGTACCTACATAAAATAAATGTTAACAAATTTGACATATGTCAGTTGTCAATATGCAATAAAAGTGCGTAAATCTTTACTTTCTGTAATTCTCGTTCACTAAACCAAGTACAAAACGTAGGTAACACTTGTGTAATACTTTCGTTCTAATACTAAAAAACACAGAAATACAGATTTTTTCTATAAGTACTTTCTATAAGTACTTACGATCAACTGTATGACAACGCTCAAGTTATAGACGTCTATAAGGTATTTACAGAAATCACTATATAAACTCTTATAGACGTTATAGAAATGCCTAGAATCCCAGCGTTACAATAACAAAATTGATTTTCTTGTCAAAGTCAGCCTCTTATATCTTACATTTTTGTAACCTGATGGAGTTCACTATCAGTACATTTTGTCTTCCGTTCGCTTTTTAACCCACTCATTCTCTTTTCTTTTCGAACAGAGAGAGAACGTCTTACCTTTAATTGAAATAGGCAATAATCTTAACCGAATATCTAAACCTTTTCATTCATTTGATCTGTTTTATTTTATAGTTACGTCAGTTTTATGCCTATCCTTTGAATAGATAAAATAATTTATGAAGATATTTATAGGCCATACTTGTTTGCGGAAGATATAACTTAAGATTTTTATAAGACAGTTGAATAAGAATTGGGTAAGATTTTGGGTTGATAAAACTTTTATTTGAACTCTTAATATAAACATGGAAGATCATAAAGATAAAACATAATACAAAGTTACATAATATGTTTTTTGAAATCTTATTTTAGTTTTTAATTCTTATAATTCCAGTGCTTGAGAATCATCCCCCAAAATTCAAAATAAAAACAAAGCTTCTTCCTGGTCAATATCAGAGTGAGAGTAACTTTTTCGGCTTCCAGGGGCGTAGAATGAGGGGTAAGCTATCGTGTAGTTCCCCCCGAGAAATTAAGATCGTCATTTTAGTCGCCAGCTGTGGAATATGGGCCGTAATTAAAGTTAAAATGCTGTGGGAGCCGCATAGCGACAAGCGCGGGACTTTTCACTTAAACTTACACTCAACATAACGTGTTCTACACTACCTAATAGATGTACCCGTCGTAAATCTCATATTAAACTGTACCGAAGATTCTCAACAGCGTTGCAAATTGTAAGGGGTATAATTACTTACAAAATATTAACCAAAATATAGCAGTGAGTGATATATGGATATTTGAATAAAAGCTGTAGTATATTTGTAAAATCTATAGATTTACGTTATGTAGAATTATTCACCAAGCCAAATTGGTTTGATTTCAGCTTCCCAAAACCAAAGCTTGGCTTAGGCTTGAAATCTCTAGCATTAAAAATGTTCTGACGCTTCAACAATTCTTATGAATAGCTTGAAAAATAGTGTTTTCAATCAAACTACTTGATAGTCCTTGGCTTGGCTTGCATTATATTATTATAATTGCTTGGACTTGATGATCTAAAGCATAGCTTGAAATTTTAAGCTTTTTAAAACGTCGGACTTGGCTTGATATCTCAAGCTTTTCAAGTCAAGTCAAGCCAAGCTTTAAATCTTCAGGCCTATTATCTAACGTTAAATACAAGAAATATTTTTTTAAACAGATCAAATATATATATTTCAAGTCTTATGCCATGGCCTTTTTAAATTCTGGAAACAATTTTCAAGTAAATAAATTCAAAAAATAACAAAAATACAAAAGAAAACCAAATAGCAATATCGAGCCAGTGTAAATTAAAACTTGAACATTAATACAGGCTTATAGTTAATTATAGTTTTTACCTTCCGTCATACCTTTAGGTAAGGAAGGTATTGTCTTTGGTCAAAAAATTCGATGGTGAGTTTTTAATGAATAAGCACGTTTTAGAGTCCCTAGAATACGATTTTACTGTTTTTGCAATGATGTCTATATGTCTGTGCATGTATGTATGTGTATGTGTATGTATGTGTGTGTGTGTGCGAGCGCGCGTGTGTGTGTGTGTGTGTGTGTGTGTGTGTGTGTGCGTGTGTGTGTGTTAAGATTTTTTCTCCTTCGATAACTCCAACACTACACTAAATTATAGATTATTTCGTATTTCTCTTCGTTACGTCCATATAAAGAGCTGATTAGATTTTGGTTATAATTGGTCGACCGGAAGTACACTCATTTTAAGATTTTAACAGTTTTTCTTGAAAAAACAGTGTTAAATATATCATTTTTTCACATTTAATGTTATTATAAATATTAAAGAATATTTTATTCTTTATACGATTTGATTACATTTTATACTTCAGATTCCATGGATATTGACTTAGAAAATTATAAAGATATTAAATTTCATAAAGCAGCCAGCTATGCAATAACACTGGAAACAACTAAATTAAAAAAATTGTGATAGACAAATTCCTAACTCGGAGTAGTTGAATAGAGAAACGTCATTATTCAATTTAAAAGTCATGTTGTCAAAATGATCTTGAAATGTAATTTTAAGGAGAAAAGACAATTAAGAAGGATACAGTATATTAGCATTCGTCGTTTTCTTTCTTTCTTTGATTTCTTTAGATAACATTTTTGACAATATCTCATGTCAAATTGACATTTAATTAAATATTTTTAAATTAACATACGTTTCTTTGTTCACAGCGTAGTCTGAGTTAGGAATATTTTTGAACACACTGTATGTTTGTGTTATCATTTTCCTGCAAATATAGAATCAATTTTAAGAAACTTTCTGTATGGAATTTGTACAAAATACATAGATCTGAAGGAAGGTAATGTACTAGAAATATAGAATGTTTTGCAAGAAACTGTCTGTATGAAATTTGTATAAAATACATAGAACTGACGGAAGGAAATGTGCTGGCCACATCAGATTTTTTGTAAGTGTTGGAATGTATCAATTTATGTGACTCTAATTATTAATGAATTTCACTGCTTGAGATCAAAAAAAAATATTACATTAAACATTTAATTCATTGCTGTCAAAAAACTCCGTTGTTTCATAAAAGAGAATTAAAATAATGGAAGATCCCATTTTGTTAATACAATTCATTCGTTTATTGTTATCAAACCTAGTCGACACTATATATAACGTATTTGTAATGAATTGCATTGTAAAGTATTCGTGAAGCAATTACATAATTATAGAATATCTAACAGCCCTTTCACTTTAATGTTTCATTAGTTCTCCATGTGACCAAATTCAATAACAAAACACTTTCATGTCCTAATTAACACACTGCATTTACTTGTTATCTATCCCTCCATCCCCTTGCGATCCAGATGTGATAAAAATATTAATTCCATAAACTAATATCCCCTGCATACAAACATACATAACAGGGGGTCTGACATTCCAACATGGATAACTTAATTTCTCTTTCGTACGCTCTTCAATTGTTCGCATCGCATGACAAACAAAAGCTTTGAGCTTTTCCCGGCCCGCTCTGATCTCGGAGAGAAAATTGCATGCAACGTGTTTGTAAATGAACAAAGTATTACTATGAAATTGACGATAAAGGGATTTTTAACAGACTGGATTTCACCAAACGCATATCAAAATCTGCTCCATGGAACAATATTTAGTTAGTTGCATTATTAGATAATTGCACAATACAGTCAGTTATCATCGACGTCATCAGTGGGAAATAATTACATATTTCAATGAACTCTGATGTAATACAAAATACAAGAACAACCAATGGCAATTTTTTAAGACTAATTGCCGGTTGTACCAATATTTTAACTAAGCATTAAACAAAAATTAAATATTGGTGCAACCGGCCATTAATGTTGCATGGTTGATATTACGAGTAATAGGGCTGTTACAAGAATTTTTATTTGCCTTTTAAGTATTATATTTAAAAAGATATCATTATTTAAATAACCTCAAATTGTAACACGAGGGGGTCTCTTAATCTGCTGTCTACTACTACTGCTTCTTGTTTACTGATGATTAGGGATCGACCGATACCGATATCGGTATCGGTATATCGGCCATATCGGTCTTCTTGGCCGATATCGGTATCGGCCGATATGTTAACCACGATATCGGCCTATATCGGTATCGGCCAAAAAAAATATAAATTGCTTAATATTTCAGTTGCTAAGGATTTTCTAAAGGAAATTAAAACAGAAATACTAAATAAAAAACAAATCAAGTTTATTCTTATTCAAAATTTAGCAAAAAAGTCATTAAAAATGTAGAAGTAAAGTTACACACTTAGTTAAACAAATTAATATTTAAAGTTAAGTTTTGGCAAGTTGTAATGTAACAAAATTATTGCGGTTTCATAAACATTTTTAGCTGAATAAAATAGCTGTTCACTAGCAACACTATTTGGCGGTGGTGCTAAATATATTATTGAAAATAGTATATTGTGTTAATAAGAGTAAAAGTGATACTTTGTGTGGCGATCATGGAAGTTTGCATGCGAGGCACACCAAGACACTTTTATTCCGAATGACACATTGAATTTTTTTTCAAACGCACTACTTTTCTTTTTATTCGCTAATTCTATGTAGTTGCTATGGATATTTATTTATTTTATTTCTACTCCGACGGCGTAGAAATAAAGCATTTTTGCATTTGCTCTGCATTTTTTTTGTGATTTATTTATGGTTAATGCGTGTAACGGTAACAGTATATCATTATATAGTAGGCTATTATTGGATTTACACATTGATTTTATTGTAAAAAAGGCTTACAAAATGTTAGGTTTCATTTTGAGAGTAGGAAAGCATTTCAGTAATCCTAATACTTTAATATCCTTGTATTATTCATTGGTCCGCTCTCAACTTGAGTATGCCACAGTTTGTTGGTCACCTTATTATCAAGTGTACATTAATAGAATTGAAGGTATTCAACGCAAATTTTTATCAATATTGCAGTGGAAATTTCCAACCATATGTATTTCCCTGCACACACTTCAACAGAGAAGAATTTATCTTGATATGATGTTTATATTTAAAATACTACTTTATCGTATTGATAGTCCTGTGTTACTTAGTAGATTCTATTTTAGAATTCCATCTTTCTCTACCAGAAATGTTGAGCTTTTTTCACTGCAAACATTTAAATCAAATTATGCGACGAACTCTCCAGTACATAGAATTGCACGTACCTTTAATTATTATTCCTGTGTTTCTAACTCTCCAGACATTTATTCATGCTCTCTACATGTTTTCAAAATATTTATTAAAAAGTTTTTCATTGGTACTTTTGTTATGTAGTTTAATAGGTTATGTCTGATTGTTGATTGTCAGTTAAGTACGTTTGTATGAAGTTAGCGCGTATTATTATAATGTTAACCTTTTCTTTATAAATTATTTTTGTACTTTTTATGTATTTAGTGTTGTACTGTTATTATTGTACAACTTATTTTGTTTAAAATAAAATAAAAAAAAAAATAAATCACTTTTACCTCATTTATACAGCAAAAAATTTACGACAAAATTTTATGGCCGATATATCGGTATCGGCCGATATCGGATATGAGTATATCGGTATCGGCCGATATCGGTATCGGCCACAAAAAATCATATCGGTCGATCCCTACTGATGATTGCTTCTTACTGTTTTCTCCAACGATGATACACTTTATTCTAACTGGTGGACGCTTGGATGGTTGGCGTCCACGACTTTGTGAGAAGGAAGAACACACATACACTAACACTTTACACTGGATGAACACTTACATTTTATGACATGGACATATTTACTGATTAAACTAACTATGTTTTAACTAATTTTTTATTTACATGGTTACATTCCGTAACCCAGCGGGCGGGCGTTTAGCACACGCCCCAAAACTACAACACTACATGTTCCGTCAACAACATCTTCACGACGCGACGAACTAATCTAGACTCTTACATGTTTACTCCATGAGTAACTAATGTCGACTCTTTAAAATAAAGCACTATCTTCAGGACATGATTATCTTAGGGGTACAGGGTGCATAGGCTAGGGCATTCAAAGTCACGCACGTATACATAATAATTTCTAAACCTAATGATCAACAAATAAATGTCGTGACTATCATAATACGAAAAGAATTTCTAAACTGAATTTTGACATTTATAACTTAAATAGATAAACAGAGTTAAAATATGATTATTGAAACTAAAAGTTAGAAAAGTTTATAAAAAGTTATTTATCTGTTATTATTCATACCCTCGCCTTGTCACAAAATATCCATTAGATAAAAAATATTGAAAGTACATATATGCTTAATAATGAATATTAATAAAGAAATAAAACGATATAATTGAAATACTTCGGAAATAAGGGTTTTTTTGTTTATAATAGCTCGTCACTCATATGAATTCCATAAATATTATTTTGATTGGCGTCTAAAAGACGGCCAATAAATATATAACGAATACCCAGGTTAGGGGAGGAGCCTACTACCAATGGAAATAGAGAAATTCAAATGGCGGAGGCGTGGCTATCAGTCCAGTACTGCAATTCTCAAACAGTTTTTATTTGAATATAAATGTTTTGCATTAAACTTAATAATTTAAATACACTTTCAACTATAAATCATGTAGACTTGTACAGTATAATAATATTAATTTATTTTTTATAAATATAATTTAGAATTGCATATATTTCAAGAACATTTAGTTCCATGAAGAAAACAGTTTGATATAAAAACTTATATTCGGGGCCTCACATCTATATTTTCAAATTTCAGGGGACTATAACTCGCTTATCTATAGGAATTTTCACTGACAGTCTTAGTTTTACTTATACGTTCAAATGAAATTATATTAAAAAAAAATGGTAGAATCCCCTATTGTCATAGCATGTTTGTGTTATAATTTTACTGGAAAAATTGGATCTTTTGCTAGAAATTTTCTGTATGGAATTTGTATAAAATACATCCAACTGCCGGAAGGTAATGTGCTGGCCACATCAGATTTTCTATTGAGACGTCATTCTATTGGTCAAAAGAGGATTATTTTGGAGAAGAACCAATAGCATGACTTGATTCTGTTCAAGAATTAGTTCCACATGTGTCAGTGAATGTAGTATTTGAAAAAAATGCGTCTTGTCAAAAATGTGACACCACAGATGAAAATCTGTCAGTTTGGAAAGCAGTCTTACCACATCTAGAACGAAAAGCGCCAGAAACAGTGCGTTTATAGTTCTTCTTAACGACGTATTTCAGTGCGTTTATAAACTCATAAAGACACCGATATAGAAGAATAGTTTCATTTTATTTAAAATATTGAGACACTTGACTCATTCTGATTCTTACTGTGTAGATACTTTGTAAACTTTTCTCCTTACATAAACGTAAACGTAGTCTTGCAAAATGGATCGAACGAAGTACCATCGGTCAATCTCAATTCTTTTTCGTGTAAGTCGTAGATTTTCCGCAAACAATCTTATTAGATAGAGCAGTAAATTTCTAGGAAGAAAAAGAACCATATCCTTATTTACTCTGACATAAACTTATTTTAAGAGTCACATATTTCCCGAAGAATGCGCTCGAGTTAGATTGATCAAGCAAGGAGCCGAGTTTTAGAAATCCGGCTGATGGATTTTCACCTTTATCTCGTTTTCAAATAAAATTAAATAACTTGCGCAGGTATTTATTTGTTGCTGGAATTGAAAAGCATCGAATCTCGAAGATGAATGGGGAATGTTTTCTTCAACTTAAATAAATGCTGCTTGCTTGCTCTCGGAGTCTTTTTGCAAGCTCTGAATCGAGATTTCATACTCCGATTATAGTTATATACGATTCAATGTTTTCCTCTTGGGTTGCACAAAATGTATTATTGTATTATGAATTTATTTCCCGGAATTAAAATAAGACTGAGAGTCATACAATCGATATTTTTTGCTGTTTTCTTATTACCTTGTTGAACATTACGGCTTTTGCTTTTATTCACAATATAAACATAAAAATTAACAATTTATTATATCTCGAAAACTAAGAAAGACTGCGACATGAAATTCATATTCTCAATTAATGTAATTTTTAATAATTACATTGTAACAAACTAATTATAAAAAATTCTCAAATTGTGAATTTTTTTTACAAATTTCTTTCGACTAAACTCTATCCGTTTTAGCTATAGAGTGGTGTGAAGATAGGAGTCGTTTGAGATTGTTTTCTGATTGGATAATACCTCAATATTATCCAATCAAACAACAAGATCAAACTGCTCCTATTTTCACACCACTCAATAGTTATAACAGATATACGGCCTAATTCTCTAAGCAAAATTGTTAAAATTAACAACCATTTTCAGTTGTTAATTTCAATGTCAGTTGCTAAGTTCAAAATCCCAATTCACTATTACATCAAGTTGCTAAAATTTAACAACTAGTCGTTACGTCGAGTTGTTAATCTAGCAACTGCATTTCTCTCGTTGTTAGTATTAAGGCAATCGTTGTTAAATGGTTTTTCTTGAAAATTTTGTGTTAGGAAATAAACTTTTACTGGAAATAGAGGGACGACTGCAAAGGTAAACTATTTATAAACTAATATATACCTACATGCCTAATAATTATATACGTTTTTAAACAAGATTTTAGATTTATGCAAAGAAATTTGCGAGATGTTAGTAATCCATTCCCGATACTGATATCGGGAAAAAAATATTTACAGAGATATTCAAACTGAGCAAGTGTCGTTTAATTCATGGTATTGGATAGTTTCATGCTTCAAGATGAAGGGTTTACATTTATTCCAAACTTAAATATTTTAATTCTTAATATTGAACAAATTTTCAGATTCTCTCCCGAAAAGATCTAAATTAAATTTTTACTGCTAAAACTCCTAGACGATGGTCATGCGTCATTCCTGATGATAAGATTCTTGAAATTTCGAAATCAATCGCATCGATTTGAATAAACATGTATACTGAACTGGATAACTTCATCAGATTCTCCCAACACTTAATTTCTACGCCTAGCTATGGGTCTTATAAAGAGATTACAGGGCAAAATTTCAATTTTTCAAGTCAATCATGCATTTGCAAAATTTCCAACTAGCAGTTATCAGACCTGAAATGCAAAACTAGCTTTGTTATTTAATTACTCCAAAATTATTGTGAAATCTACCATTAGAGAATATTGTCCCGCGGAACATCTTGCACCCCAAATTTTCTTATTACTCATTATTAAAAACTCAAACGTCAAACGAATCAAATTCTGTCACTTTAGGTTGTGAATAGAGTAGAAATATGTACAAATATTAAGAATCGACATGCCTTGTAACTCACTTGTTAATAACTTCATTGCTATATTTAACAACGATTGTTCAGAACGACCATTTTAACAATGTCGTTAATTATGTATTTACTGAATACCAATTGAATGACAGTTGTTACAAGAGTTGCTAAAAATCGTTGTTAACTCTCAGTTGCTACCTAACGACTATGTTAATAACTATCTTAGTGAATTAGGCCGATAGTATAGTTACATAAACTGAATATCTTATTCCAGTATTCCGCAATTTAATATTGGCTTTAATCTGCTTTTAGGCCCGGGTGCTAGAAACACAGCGGTATCTATGTGTTACTTAACTGCCTGGTACCTTTTTACGGCGTGTTAAAAACGAATGTTGGTTGTTGCTTCGTAACAGATCGGTATCAGTTAGTAATGGCACAAACCAATGAAATATGATGTGCTCTTCCAACATTCACTAGATGGCAACACTATCTAAAGGTCAAATATGACAAAAAATATACATTTTTGAGGTCACATTCAAGCAAAAAAATTATACTTTTCGCTGTTCTTTGCTCATAAATAATAAATCATACTTGTTATTTTAAAGTATTAGAGAAAACTAAAGAAAGGAATTTCACGTCTTTCGAAAGAAATCATTTAATAAATATAATTTTAAGATACGAATATAAATTGGCTATTTTTGGTAAAATTATTTTAAATTATTTGGTTCACAGTTCTTCGAACGATCGGCAACTCATCTGCCACCATTATTTGAAAAATCCTTAAGTAAAACAGAAAGTGAAATAAGCACAAATATAATAATTGACCTGTATCCAAGAATTATAAACAACATAAGCAATATTTTTATAATTCTACTAAAATTGATTTACTTTTCATAGTTACTGGTTTTAAGTAATCTTTAACTAAATTTCTAGCAAAATTATTCGAAATCTTGTAACCTTTCTTAAAATCCACTTCATATATCAAGGTTATTTCGTTTTCTGAAATTTCTAGATTGAAATATGCGAATTATATTATTAATATTACTATTTGATGATTTTAAGAAGACATTTTGAACATCAAAATTACATACGAGCAAAATATTACTAATATAACACAGGTTGACAGTACGTAACAGTCAGGTAACTGGTCGTGAAGTCGCTATTATATGTAACTCAGCTTTCACGATGCATTTTAGGGTAACATACTTTCTAGCACGTCAAATCGTCAGGTACCTGTCTGTTACATGTAACTGTTACTGAGTTTACATGCAGTTTTGAAACCGTTTTCAAAACGTTTTTAGTTTTGAAAACGCCATGTATACAGTGTCAAAACGGTTTTGAATTATCTCAAACCAATATTAAAATTCATGGGTTGGACTTGAAAACTAGTTTCAAAATTACTCATGTAAACACTTAAAATTCAGTTTCGATACTGCGCATGCGTGCAGAGCATAACGTTTCTGTCGTTTTGTGTTACTAACTTTCAAATAAACTGGCAGTTGTGTAGTTTTAGTGCGTAGTGGTACGAAGTGTAAATAATAATTGGAATAATAGCAAAACGAAGTATTTAGAGTAAAGAGGATCTGTCACTTACATCAGCTAAATGCGCATGCGCCGAAACTGATTTCAAATCAATTTTTAAACTTGTTTTGAAAACTGCATGTAAACAGTTTTATATAATTTTGACTGAAAACTGAAACCATTTTAAAAACTGCATGTAAACGTAGTATGTGTAATATCTGACGTTCTAGCACTCGGGCCTAACTCTATTAGACACTGTTTTTCCAAAGTTGTTTTTCATATTGTGCCAAAATTAAAGGGTCTCAGCAGAATATAAATCAAGACCAGAAAATGACTCTTTAAGAACGATACCACCCGCCATTTGGCCATATATGGCCGATGGAACGAAAACTACAGGGCTTTAACTTCAGCCCATGCTTAATGAATCAGTTGTTAGTGGTTGCTAGCATTACGCTGTGAAATACCCTACATAAAGTATGGATAATAATAATAAATGACCAAGTATGTCTAAACGCAAGTCACAATCTAAAATGCCTCAGCAAAAATCGAAAAATATGTAATTTCTATTTTTAGTATCAAGTATGTGTATCTCACACATGTTGTCTATTGACAACTGTTCGGAATGATGTCTTGTTCATGTAGGGACCGATATCAATGATATCATAGATATCAGCATCAGTACCTACATCAGTTTTAGTACAACAGATGGTCACATGCCTTATTGAATCCGTGTATCGCAGTTATTGGTCTCCTATATTTCATTTCCTCCATAGCTTTTTACACATCAGTTAATTTGGGGTCAGACGTATCGCCTAATGCCCTTTATACAATATGAGATATGTTGAAGTTAGATGGTGCGTCATACGCTATCGATAATTCCAAATACAGTAAAATTATTTAAAGATGTCCGATCAATGTCATCTTCAAATGAGATGTTGCACGGTTTTTTCTTTGCTTTAATCGAAAGAATAAGAAAAAATATTTTACCCCTACTTTTTATTTTTTTCGTATTATTCTTTATTCATGAGAAAATTGTGTTTGAAATTATAATGTTTGAATTTCCGCTTCCCCTTCCGCCTGATGACGTTCGAAAGGACCTAACCAATGAGGCTTACATTTGCCACCAACGGAAATAAAACGAGTGACAGTCATGACAGCTGTCAACTACTACTGATTTTTGTATTTGGAAATAATCAGACATGGTTGTAAAAAAGTGTTTTGTGCAGTGTGCCCAAATAGAACTGATAATAGGGAAAAATGGTTCTAGTAGTGCCTCAAAAAGAAGAAAGAAGTAAAGATAAAAACATAAAATCAAAACTTCTTTGTTGTAAAGATCATTTTGATGTAAATATAAATATTTTTATAATTAAATAAGAACTATTGAATACATTTAATTTTTTAGCTGGGAAATGATGCACTCAGGCTACGGTTTCTTATACCGGCTAATCTTTGCACTACTGGAGCATAAGAGAGATTGATAAATCCAAGATAAAACATTACTAGACGGTATTTCTTAAGACCACTACTGCTGACAATGTCAATCTCCAACTGAAGAGGATCTATTCCAAACAATGTGTCGCTGGAATATGTTTTATATATGTTTTAATAACATTGTATTATGTATGGTCCTGACACGAAATAAATCCAAAAGTCAAAATAGAAAATAAAGTTTGTGTATGTGTGTGTCATAAAGTGTCAGGTGTCAACTAAAATGGGAAAAAGAGAGAACGTGGAAAAAATTATTCAGAAATAGAGACAGCAAACATGTTAGAGATAAATAAATGTAAAAATAATACATGGGATGAAATTTATTATGAATTTAATTTAATTAATGTTGACATGTGTCAAATTTATTTTACAGAACAAAATTTACCTCCGCGAACATCGATGGAGTAATTTATTCTGTAGATTTACTTAGCTAGTATTTTATTCTTGTTTTGACGAAAATCTCTGCAATAATTTACTTTAAGAGTAAATTTTACTTTGCTAGTGCTTTACTTATCCATCTTTTATAATACTGGGCATTAAACTATGAAATATAACACTATAATATAATAGTAAATAACTAAGAACCAAAAATCACGCTGCACTATAACTCAGACTTTATGTCACACAGTTGTCATTAAAGCAATTATTGACGTTGATGTATACATTTGTTTTTGTTTCATCATCTTTCCAGTTTTGTCATTGGCTAATGTCTTTTTGACGTCACAGGCAGTGTAAGTTGGCGGCAATTCAAAAAGTATATTTTTAAACTGCTAATGTGCTTAATATATACAGAAATTTGAACAGAAAATCATATTTAATAATACTATAGAACGTACTTATTCGAATTTCAGAATAAAAAAGATATGTTAATTTTTTTGCAACATTTCATTGTATGAATTAAGATTTTAGTTCCGCTCATTCTGTCAAATTCAGTAGTGTCGTTTACTTAGTTTTTATGAAGGTACATAAGATACTACTGTTATTTTGTTATTATAAAAATATATGTTACAGTAAAAACATCATTCGTACGACTATAAATCAAGGTAATATATCTGAATTAATAAATAAACTTACGTTACAGCGAAAGTATTGTCAACAACGAGCATTATTTTAAAATGGAATGTCGAAACAATATGCATTTTTGAATGACAAGTGTGTTATATCCATCTTCATCACACACGCTTGTAACCTTTGCAAATGGGAGAGATAAAAGTATGCCAATTGTTTAATTCGTTCATGATGATGACCTTGATCGAACATCTTTAAAAAAAATACTGTAATATTAATATTAATACACCCTCCAATCACCGAATCTGATTAGAAGAACTTATTGCATATTTCCAGAAATATTAAAATACGAGTACTTACTTAAAAACTTTCCTAATTGAAATTTTCTAAAATGACTATCCATGCAATTCGAAAATCTGAAACTTAAATGAAATTTTTCATTTCACTACCAGCCGGCCTATCCTAATCACCCTTACCCTTAGTTTCAGCCCTGAAGATTTGATCCTAGATCCAAGTGGTACGTGCTGGTAACAGCTGCGTATCGCCCTTCAAGGGTTTTTATTAGTTCCGAAGGGCGCGATCGGTAATTTTGTTAATGATTGACAAGGAAGATCTGCTGCACAGTCGGTAATGACAGAACGTGAGTTAGGGTACTTTGTAGTTTGGTTATTTTTGATATAGTGACAGAGAAAAATATTAGGATTATAAAATGACGAAAATAATTCAAGGGGCATATTAGACTTATTGACCCGTAGTATTTCTTTTAAACAAGGGTGATTAAGCGTTGACTAAAGTAATAATTTCAATGTATTTCTAAATGGTAGTCATGGTACTTAGTTAGTCAAGGTGAGTAAAATGTTCAGTAAATACTATCGGTCAGTGTAAAATACATAGTTAATTTTTTTAGAATTTTAAGTACGTATTTTCGCTTCTTGAAAGTTCACAATCAATCTTCTTTTGGAATGCTTTGAAAGTAATAATGAATTGCAGCATCAATCTCTTCTTCATACAAAACCTTCTACTCCCATATATTTTAAATCCAAAAATAGCTAAAATTTGCACATTGCCAAAGCAGGTAAATATAGTGGATGTTCTATAACTTTTATACATACCTATTGCAAGCAATAAAACTATAAATATTGTAATGGAGACATTTACCATAAACGACTTTAGTGTCTGTAATAGTAAAATTCATTAGGTCACATGTAAATAATGTAAGAAATTTAATCAAATATTAGTTTTCAAAAGCTGTTATTTTTGCCCTGAATAGAATGTCCTTGAAAGCTGTGACGTCATAATCACAGACATCAGAACAAGACGGAAAAGAGAGAGAAGTGATTAGTTTTGACGTTTGAAGACACATGTTTAGCAACTCAGCTGTGGCAGAGAGGTTAGTTTTTTATTGTGACGAAAGAGATTTGCGCTCTTCTCGCCAGTGTTTTATGATGTCTGCAATACGTAATTATTTTGTACGTGGTTGTTTTAATAATTCTGAGGATACGCCTACGAAAATATTTTTTCACGTTCCAAGTAAACATACAATTAGAAAAATGTGGTTTGAGGCAGTGTACGGTCCATGTGATATCAATAAAATTACCAGAACATTGTATTGTTGTGAAGATCATTTTGATGTAGATATATTTATAAAATAACAATTATAAACATTTACAGCAAACTTTCTGTACATTCTCCATTTGGAATCCGATGCTGAAAATGGGGCATATTTTAAATTGATTGGCGGTAACCTAAAAAATTATAAAACAATTGGCAGAGTCCCAGCTTTCGTTATTGGTATAATCAGGGTCCATTTCGACATACTTTCAACTCAAGCAATCACAAACAATAATACCATACCATGTGGTTGACAATGATAGTAGCTGTTATTATCTGAAACATCTTATTAAGAGTGTATAGGTTCGGGTTTGGTCGGATAATTCCGTCATTAATGTCATTCCGTGAATTCTACGTCATCATAAAGGAATTCAAGTAATATACAATTTTGAAAAATTAATTTCTCAGTTATTACAAATAATTTTTAAATTGGACAAAATACTACATGTAAAGTTGAAAAAAAATATAGTAAATGACCCCATTATGACAATGCGACACATAACTGCCATTGTTTACTTTTACAGTGAATGCCAACGACCATTATTTGTGCCGCTCTGATAAAATGAAGACATGCCTCAAATGGATTCTCTGCGTTCTCTGTATAGCAAAATAATCTTACTGTTCCTTTAATGTAAATATATTATTATTACTGAAATCGGCAATTTAAAAAAAACGATCAACACGCCTTTCTTGTCTATTAATAATTGGATCGTAAAGAAATCCTTTTGTGGTAGTCTATATCTTTCCTTTATTTTATTTCCCTTAAACGTCGTTTCCTCCCTTTTCACATGTTCGCCGTTACGTCAATCACAGTCTATAACAATCAAAAAACTTTGAAAAAACCTCCCCATAGAATTAAAATCAGTCACTCTTCATTCCTCCCACCACCCCCGCATTTCTTTGGGGGTGTGTCCTTGAGAGAGGCGTTTCTTCTTCCTCCCAAACCGCTATAAATAAATCAATCCACATCTGAAACAATCGCAGGGACACTGCCTGCTTGATTGAATAGATGGGCTGAGATAAGTTTAAATGAACGCGAACGATTTTGCCATCTTGCGAGGAAAGAAAGGCGGAAAGAAGATGACGTGGGGTGCAACAGACATATGGGGTTGGAAATAGTGAACTGCTTAAAAAGAAATTTTACTCGCATACTTCATAGGGACATGAAAAAAATCTGATGTGGCCAGCACATTATCTTCCGTCAGTTCTATGTATTTTGTACAAATTTCCTACAGAGAGTTCCTTGCAAAAGATTCTATTTATTATATATTACCTTCTGGCTGTTGTATGTATTTTATACAAATTCCATACAGAAAATTTCTAGTAAAAGATCCTATATTTCCAGTAAATTTATAAGAGAAACACACTTATGTCAATTACACTTAACACTTCAATCAGAATTTTCTGAATATAGTAGCTGTTTCCATAGCTATCCACTTTATGAAATTTAATTTCTTTATAATTTTTACCTTCCGTCACATTTAGGTAAGGAAGGTATTGTCTTTGGTCAAAAAATTTGATGAGTTTTAGGGTCCGTAGAATACGACTTTACTGTTTTTACGATGAATGTATGCATGGATGTATGTATGTATGTATGTATGTATGTATGTATGTATGTATGTATGTATGTATGTGTGTGTGACGATTCTTTCGGATACCATCTTTCCAAAAATTATAATTTTTTCGTATAATATCTTCTTTACATCTAAATGAAGACCTGATTAGATTTTGGTTATAATTGGTCGACCGGACGTACCCTAATTTGAAGATTTTGACAGTTTTTCTTGAAAAAACGCTGTTAAATATCATTTTTTTATATTTAATGTTATAAATATTAAAGCATATTTTATTCTCTATGCGATTTGATTACATTTTGTACTTTATATTTAATAGATATAGAGTTAAAAAATTACTAGCTTTGGAACATGGACACGTCTACTATACTAAGAAAATTGACAGATGTCAGTGTCAATTGCAATTGACATAGTATGTTTCTGTTATAATTTTACTGGAAATATAGAAACTTTCTGTATGGAATTTGTACAAAATACTTAGAACTGACTGAAGGTAATGTACTGGAAATATTGAATTTTTGGAAGAAACTTTCTGTGTTAAATTTGAACAAAGTACATAGAACTGACGGAAGGTAATGTGCTAGCCACATTAGATTTTTAACTCTATATCCATTTAGTATTAAGTATAAAATGCAGTCAAATCATACAGAGAATAAAATATTTTTTAATATCTATAACATTAAATATGAAAAGATGATATTTAACAGTGACGGAAGGTAAAAATTTGCGACAATAACTTAAACTATTAATTACGTGTCCCCCCTTCCCCTTACATTCTTATAAAGCTCACGCACTTCCATCGTTCGGTTGACACAAACAGAAACATTCCCTTAATCTAATCATCTCCCAATATACATTCCCCGCATCATTCAAGTGCGAAGAATATTAAAACTAATTGAATTATCCTGGAGACGTCTGCAAAGGCACGTGGAGGGTGCTTCTGGTAGAAGACTCTGGAGATCACCAAGCTCTTCAGATGTTCCTGCTCTGCAGACAACGCCTCCCTTGATTCATATGATATTGACACCGGAAAGTGTCAATATTCCAAGAATTGGATGGATCAAAAATGAAAAAAGATAATTTTAACCAACTTCATCGAAGAATAGATATATATTTATGTATTCAATATTTAAATATGTTGTCCCAACACTAAGATGCTCAATAAAAATAAAAATCCCAATTCATCCCTGCACATATACAGGGTGTATGGCTTAAGTCTGGCACCAAGAATATTTCGTTTATTTTGAGTAATACAAGAAAATATTAATAAAGAAACTTAAACTGGTAATGCAAGAAAATATTAATAAACAAACTTAAACTGGATAAAGGAAATCATAAGACGATATTAGTAGGAATTTTATATCATTTCCGGTTTTAGCGAAAATGAGTACAACATTAAATCTAGTATAGGGATTCTGTATTTTTACCTGCCGCTACCCTTGGTAAGGAAGGTATAGAGATCGTGCTAAAAATCGCATATCAAAAATTTGGGAAATGACCACGTTTTAAGGTCCCTAGAATTTAATTTTAACATTTTCACGATGATGTCCGTGTGTATGTGTGTGTGTGTGTGTGTGTGTGTGTGTGTGTGTGTGTGTGTGTGTGTGTGTGTGTGTGTGTGTTTTTTTGTGTGTCTATGTGTATGTGTGTGTATGTGTGTGTGGATCCTTCACTCTAACTCAAATACTATCATTCAGAAAATTTTGTAACCTTTTATTTCTACCTTATTCTAATATGGAAAGAAACCATTAAATTTTGGTGTATATCATAACCGGAAATGGCACTTTACTTGAACCTCAAAATAGATTTTCTTTGAAAATACCTTCAAATGTTATATTTTCCAGATTTGTGTCATTATAAAAATTAAAGTAAATTTTAATCGACTGTTAATATAGATCATAATATCATTATTATTTTAACAAATCTGAAATTTTAAAATAACTTAAACTAACCCTGAGGATGGTCAATTTGTGACCGAAACGTCGGTGTTGTTTATTGTTAATGTATCAATAAATATTTTGCTCTTCAAGAACTGGTTCTCCATTAATTCAACGCTCCAAATAAAAATTAAAGATTGTTAAATTTTCTACAGATTTGCGTAAATAATTTTTCTATATATTTTATGGATAAATTTATAACTTTATCTATAATTTTAATCCCGGAGCCTATGCTTTAAACAAGCAAAACTCCTTGGTTACACATTTCATATCTCAAATGTATGTAACTGACAGATAAATGTCACTGTCAAAGAACTAATCATTTCAAATTAATAATAGTAACATTTTCAAAAGAAAATAGTAAATAGAACCATAGTTATATCAAATGGATTTTAATTCAGTTTCCGCAATAACTAAATATGTATATTTAAATTAATAAAAATTAAATAGCGGGAGGTTTGGTGTTGGCCACATCAGATTTTAATATCAATATCTATTTTCAAAATGTATATAAATACTTTTCTTTTGTTTTCTTTAAAGCAATAAAATTGTTTTTATAGCTTGCTATGTTCTATTTTGTATGGAATTTTATTAATAAATGGTTAAAGTAAAACTATGATATTTTGATATCATTGTGAAGCAATTTTAAGGTACATTCTGAAAAAAATACAGATTCCCTGTGCTAAATTTAAAGTATCCATTTCCGCTAAAACCAGACATAATACAAAATTTCTACTATGATCATCTTATGAGCCCCTTTGTCTACTTTAAATTTGCTTATTAACATTTTCTTGTATCTCTCAAAATAAACGAAATATTCTTGGTGCCGGACTTACGCTAAACACCCTGTATACGATATAGAAAGCGTAGCTTCGCTTCATGAAATTTTTTAATGAAAAACAATACATTTTATCCATTATCCCATGACACGGTTAACACTCTATGTGCAAATTTGTCGTTAAAACTTTCACAACGTATAAAATCATCAGCTCAATAGCACGGATTGTTTATTTATACTGTACTGTAAGTAATTAATTATCTATATTGCAATCAGCACACACACTGTTGCGCGTATATTTTTAGCTTGACGTCGGTTGTAATTCATTACCAAAATATTTTCAATTATGTGTTTGATACAAATGACCAGATACACTCATTTGCCAGAGAATGTGTATTGATCTGGATTATTAATTACTATTCTGGTAAAATTAACTCGTCAAATGAAGTAGTTTTCATATACGAAATGGGGTGTGTGAATAAATTTTGTTTTTTGTGTATTATACTAGACAAAAAATTAATATCCATATTTTTAATTGACTATTTCACTCATAAATTTATAAGCCAATCCAAATTCAGGATTCTACCTAGTTACCAAGTTTCCGTTCGACAAAACACCGTCAGAAAAAATTTTGCAGACCCTTTAAGCCAATAAGATGTGTTTTTACAAGTAAGTGAGTTTCCATACCTGTCAAAGTGTGTATATTTTCAGTGTTATCAGTTTTTATCAAAATCTATAGTCGATTCAAACAGGAATCTATTTAAAACATTGGAAAAAACCCTCAAAACATAATAAAAATTAGAAGATTTTTGTCAATATATATATATATATAAGATTACCTGATTTTTATTTTGGAAATAGACATCCGAATATCATTCGTGGTTAAATTTTATCCTAGAAAAATTTTCCGTTCGCTTTACTCGAGCCTGTTGCCAATTTATCTCGTGACATTGATCAAAAATTACTCGTTTGCCAACTCGTGATTTTTTTGTCAATGCCACTCAATAAATTCTTATGAATAAGATATTGTATTTTTACAAGTGAGTTTTGATAAGTGAATTTTTTTTTTTGACGTTTTAGAAACATATTGTTTACATACTGTCAAAGTGTGTTTATTTTCAGTGTCATCATTTTTTTCTGTGTACAAAGCAGATTGGCACACCCAGCAATGGGTAATAAAAGCCGTGATGATATATTTATTTATTTTTATTTTTATCAGTTTTTATTAAAAACGAGTCAGGTATCTATTTGAAACGTTTAAAAAGCAAACTTAAATATAACACCTAAAAACGCAATAAAAATTAGAAGATTTTTGTCAAGAAAAAGAATATATAAATGATTACCTGATTTTCATTTTGGAAATAGTCATCCGAATAACATTCGTGGTTAAATTTAATCCTGAAAAAAATTTCCGATTGCTTTACTTGAGCCTGTTGCTCATGTATCTCGTGACATTGATCAAAAATCAGTCGTTTGACAACTCGTGATTTTTTTGGTAATGCCACTCAATAAATTGCTAAGCAACCAGCTATCGTAATAATATGAAAAATTTCTGGCAAAAATTTACCACTTATGATATTATATATGATAAAACTCCAGTACCCCGATAAGTTTCCGTTACTAAGTAAATAAACAGTTGTTATTGTCTATAACTGTTAGTGTGACAGTTGAATAATATTTCAAGTTTAAAAATAAAATAATAATAATTAAATTGTTTCATTTTGCTTTGTCTTTGGATTTTATCTCACCACACGACCTCTCTGATTTCCTCAAATAATGGTTTATTTTTATGCTCTCATTATTTTTGGTTTTAAGCAAAATCACTCAAGCAAACTGACATTAGGTAAAACCTCTCCTTCTTCGGAGTCGGGATTTACCATGCAGTTTGCTTTCGTGTGTGTTGCTAAGCAATCGTGCAAACTAAAAATTATTGATAAAATCAGGAGGTCTTGTGATATTACTTCTTATTATTTTCATAATACTCAATTAATAATAAATAAATAATTTAGGGCCTGTTTGTTAATCCAAGGTTAAAATTGAGTGGTAACTGTTAAATAAATTTTAGATGAATTACATGAATGTTTATACAGTTTGTAAATTTCTAAACAATCAGTTGACAGTCGGAACTGAAACGATAATTATAACATAACTTCTAAACATTACACATTTGTCAATTTTTTGATGCGATATTTTTCAAACAAGTTATAGCTATTAACATACCTAGGAATGTTATGCATATCTTAACTGCCGCAGATGTCGGTTTTAAGACATCTAAGGCTTGATTCATAACATCTGTGGTTTGTTCAATAGTTTATCGGTTTCAGAAAATTAAGACGTTATTGATAAATATTATTTTTTGAAATTTTCTCATTAATGCTACTTTCAGAATGCTATGGTTAACAGAACAATTATTTTGACATATGTCAATATGACAAATATTCAAATTATGTGCGTTATTCATCATGTTTATTACTTTAGAGTAAAGTAGACCGTATTTAGAACACTACGCTATCGTTATCTATATGTATTAATGAAGAGCATTATATTTTCATTTTATTTTATTTTCATTTTGTAGACCGTTGTTGACAAGTCAGTATGGTAATAATATTACCATACAGACACAGTTAAGGTACTTAGTTACCAGCCTACTTTTGTACATGTAAACAATGGAATAATATCCTGAAACCGGTAAATGTGTTAAATATTTAAATATTTTGACATAATAATATGGATCTTGTAGCACTTTACAGCAAACTGCAACAATGTTAAATTTTCTAGAAAATAGAAAAATAGGATATTACAATAAAAAATTTAGCATCCACAATATTTATTTAATTGATCAGTTTAAGATAGTGGTAAATTTAATATTTTATGTACTGGGTTAAACCTTAATAAATATTATAGTAGGACCCAATAAAATTTCCTCAATTAAATATGAAACATAATAATTATGCATTATATGCAATAGGATAATCCAACATTAATACCTAATACGATATAATTATTGGTTGAAGTAAATATTTGTGTTTATCAAATACCGAATGGAACAATTTAAATCAAACGCAGATTATGCGAATTGATGTATGTAATCATTGCATATTATACATTAATGCTAATCAGCAATCAAATATAATGTTAATCATTTATCATAAAGCTTCACTTTATTCATTTAAGTACCAGAAATTAGTTAGTTGTTGTTTGATATAATACGGATAAATAATTTACACACTCAATTATTGTTTGGGTATTACATTGTTGCAATTAATATTAATATAAATTTAGGGAAATGCTATTATGTATTACTAATATTTCGAATGAAACATTTGAATATAAAATTTAATCTATCCCAAAAAAAAAAAAAGAATTCTTCTGTTTCGCATAAATTTCCCTGACATTTGTGAATTATTCCTGAATGTCAAAACGGTGACAGAAAAAAAATGACGCGTGTTTTAGATGAATAATTCTCCACTACAGATAGTAGGAAGAGTACGGGGGATTATATGTGAGATAGCTAGCAAGGACAAATATTCTTTGCGCCCTGCATCCATCATGGATAAACTGGACACTGGATCTTCCTACAGGCTAGATAGATACACTGTTTTTACTACAGTCATATACTGCGTGTTCTCTAGCAATTTTTTTTTTCTAATTCGCATCAATTTAAGAAGCTTATTGATTTACAATTTGTTTTAATGACTATTTCACTCATAAATATATGAACCAATCCAAATTCAAGATTCTACATAGTTACCAAGTTTCATTTCAACAAAACACCGTCACAAAAAATTTTCGCACCCTTTAAGCCAATAAGATGTCGTATTTTTACAAGTGAGTTTTGATAAGCAAAATTTTTTTGACGTTTTAGAAACATATTGTTTACATACCTGTCAAAGTGTCTATATTTTCAGTGTTATTAGTTTTTATTAAAAACAAGTCGATTCGGACAGGAATCTATTTAAAACGTTGAAAATGCAAACTGAAACATAATACCACTAAACAATAAACTTACAAAAATCTTGTCAAGAAAAAAATTATATAAATGATTATCTGATTTTCATTTTGGAAATAGTCATCCGAATACCAGTCGTGGTTAAATTTTATCCTGGAAAAATTTCCTTATTGCTTTACTCGAGCCTGTTGCCAATTTATTGAGTGGCATTGACAAAAAAATCACGAGTTGTCAAACGAGTGATTTTTGATCAATGTCACGAGGCACCCGGCTCTCGTAACAATCTGAAAATTTTTCCTTGCAAAAATTTACCACTTATATATGAAAATGTCATCCCACAACTTTTTACCTCCCATCATACCGTAGGGTGATTTTTTTGCGCCACCTTGTACTATTACGTTACAAGGCAGATAAAATGGTTTTTACCTTCCGTCACCTTTAGGTAAGGAAGGTATTGTCTTTGGTCAAAAAATTCGGTGGTGAGTTTTTGATGAATAAGCACGTTTTAGGGTCCCTAGAACATGATTTTACTATTTTTACGATGATGTCTGTATGTGTGTGTGTGTGTGTGTGTGTGTGTGTATGTGTGTCTGTGTGTGTGTGTGTAACAAAATTTTCGTCTACGATAACTTCCATACTACAATTCAAGAAATTATAATTCTTTCGTATTCCTCTTCGTTACGTCCATGTGAAGAGCTGATTAGATTTTGGTTAGAATTGGTCAACCGGAAGTACCCTCATTTGAAGATTTTAACAGTTTTTCTTGAAAAAACTATGTTAAATATCATTTTTTCACATTTGATGTTATTATAAATATTAAAGAATATTTTATACTCTATGCGATTTGGATGCATTTTATATTTCATATTAGATGGATATTGAGT
Source organism: Harpalus rubripes (assembly GCA_963082715.1). Taxonomy (NCBI): domain Eukaryota; kingdom Metazoa; phylum Arthropoda; class Insecta; order Coleoptera; family Carabidae; genus Harpalus; species Harpalus rubripes. The sequence continues at coordinate 4,400,556 of OY720452.1, read as the reverse complement.
TAAAAAATTATAAAGAAATTAAATATCATATATTAGCTAGCTATGCTATAACTCTGGAAACAGCTGGTGTATTAAGAAAATTCTGATTGAAAGGTGTCAGTGTCAAGTGCAGTTGACAGTATGTATGTGTTATAATTTAACTGGAAATATAAGATCTTTTGCTTTCTGTATGGAATTTGTATAAAACACATACAACTGCCTTAAGGTAATGTACAAGAAATAGAATCTTTTGCAAGGAATTTTCTGTATGACATTTATACAAAATACATAGAACTGACGGAAGGTAATGTGCTGGCCACATCAGATTTTTTAATGTTGAAACGAGGAAATGACCTAACCTAACCTGTATTGTTATATATTTTATTTGTAACTCACTTTTAAATTAATAGTGGGATTCTGTAACCCAGCGTTAATTAACTTCTGGCGTTTACGTGAATTAACTCTGATTTTGACAGCTGTGGTATTCTGAAATTCTGCGTTACTTAACGTTAACGCTGTTAGCCGGCGTTAATTCACGCTGGACATATCGAAGCGTTTACAGGGAAAACGGCGGGTTGTCTGTGAGTTTTATGGTTTAAATAGCCCTGATATTTTTCGTGTACTGCTATATGTACTTGTAAGAAGTATATTTTATTAACAGTGAGTATAGTTATTCATGTTATATATAATTGTTTATTATTTATAAGTAATTTATTGTTAACATAACCTTATAATATATATATTTTTTAGCATTACAGTGTTCAAATCACAAACAACTAGTCCGCAAGAGTATGAAAAATTAGAATCCAATACAATAATGGACCTAACATCATAGAAAATGACTGATGTATATAAGTACTAAAATGTGAAGTGAATAAAAGCAATTTTGTGTTGGTTTCAAGAATGTAAAGTATTTTGATTTTTATGTTGTACGAGTATTACAACAAAAAATACTTTCCAGGAAAGTGATATTTGATTATTAATTCCATGAAGAAATTCTGATTATAACAAACAAAATTGTGTTTGATTACAACAATGTAACATAGGAAAAAATACAGAAAATTATTGATGTGTTAGTAAAGTAATTGATTACTGGTACCTATACTAAAATTAGTAAATGTTTATAAATATTTTAAAATATTTTTTTCTTCGCCAGTTATTGGAAATCTTATTCGTAAAGTCAGTAGGTGCTTAATTTTCCATTGCAAAGTAACTTCTTTCATAAATCTTCTAACATCTAACTGCAGACTGGCTAAGGCTAATATTATTGATAATATTATAAACAATTCCACAAGTCTCCATTCTCGTAGGTATACTCTTTATAGGTAAATTAATACGTGTGTTTTTATTATCTATTTTTGTAAAATACTACTAGCTACTTTAATCGTCTTTTATTAACATATGTAAATAAATAGAAATATATTTTAGCTCAAAATACCTACACGCAGTAAATATATTCGTTTATTTGACGTTTGACACACAGGTTTGACATATGCTTTTAAAATAGACAGATAAATGTCATTTTTGTTATCTTTAACCGCTTTTTATTGGTTGAAAATTTTAAAAGGGAAAGATCACATGAATGTATTTGACGTGAATTAACGCTGGCGTTTTTAACGATCCACTTTCACGCCAGTGTTTCAGAATACCGATTTAACGCTGAAACGTGAACGTTACTATCTTTACTTAACGCCGAACGTTATTTAACGCTGGTTTCAGAATCCCACTATAAATTTAAAATTATAACCAAAACCTATCAGTTGTAATTGACACGTATTTTAAAATGGATGACAGTAGGAGTTAGCTGTCAACTTTACAAGTTAGTAATTAGTAAAGATTATTTTTTTAAATAGTAAAGTTGTATTAATAAATAAATAAATAAATAAATAAATGAAGTATACAGTAACAAATAAAAATATTAACAAAGATATCGTTCGTGCAAAACACTTTTTATATAACTTAACACATAAATGCTGCAATTACTTATGGATGCAAAATACAAATTCACAATCTCGTATTAAAAAGAGCCATTTAAAATTTTGACTTTAATGACTCCTCCTTACAACCCTACGTCAGTTGCGTATACTCATCCACTCATTTGAAAAGAAAAAATCCAATTGAAATGCAATTGCACATACACATCTACAATTCACTCGTCTTCCCCATAATTTTCAATCAATCGTCTCAGTGGGTGTTCCATCCTTAAACCCCCCTCTATTATCAGGTCTTTATCCGCAGTCATTTGTTTCCCCTACCACAGCGATAGATAAAGGGTGGGGGTGATTATTATACAGTGCGACCAACCCCTAATGAAAACGGATAGTATGGAAATGTAAGGAATTGATCTGGTGTTTATAGGGACATTCGAATGGAACAGTTGGTGCTATTGGAGTTCAAAGGTGATTATTGGGGTAATGGATTTTATGAGAATGCGGATTACCAGCAATTGTAGGCGATAGTAAGAATTTAGAGGGCTTAAAAATTTTTCCATGTACAAAAATGGGGTCCGGTACTAAAAAAAATTTGCATATATTTTGTTTATGAAAATATGACTAATTTTAAATGACTGTACCAAAATATTTTTAAAATATAAAACTTTTCATTCATAATTTTAATAAAAACTATATAACGATACGACGTCACAACTGTATTTTTGTATCAGTGTTCCAAGCGAAAAAATATAATTTTATAAAAGGAACTATCTTGAATATATTTAAAATAAAATTCTATAATATATGAACAAAACTCTTATTCTCATTAATTTTGCCATGACCCTCGTATATATGGCTTAAAGCAAGAACAACCATTGTCAACATTTTGTAATTTTGGGAATGCCTTCTTCAAGAGGTGAAAGTCTTTAAACACATTTATAAATAAATATTATTAAAATTTTACAATGGCCCTCGAAATATTTAAAATAAATATATACACTAAAAATCTGATGTGGCCAACACCAAACCTCCCGCTATTTAATTTTTATTAATTTAAATATACGTTCTTACATATTTAGTTATTGCGAAAACTGTATTAAGATCCATTCCATATAACTATGGTTCTATTTACTATTTTCTTTTTAAAACTTTACTATTATTAATTTGAAATGATTAGGTCTTTGACAGTGACACTTATCTGTCAGTTACATATACATTTGAGATATGAACTGTGTAATCAAGAAGTTTTGCTTGTTTAAAGCGTAGGCTCCAGGATTAAAATTATAGATAATTTTATAAATTTATCCAAAAAATATATAGAAAAAGTATTTACGCAAATCTGTAAAAATCTTGAAAGGTGTAAACGCTTTTTCAGTTTTTTTTATGGCTTCTGATATTTTTCGAAGAAAATCTATTTTTAGCTTCAAATAAAGTGCCAATGGGACCTATTCTGTATCTCAGTGGTTAATATTTAACCACTGGTTAATTTTTTTAACCAATCAAAGGCCCTATTCTGTAACTCGGTGGTTAATTTTTAACCACTGGTTAAAATTTTCATCCAATAGATATTGATTTGACAACTAAAAATCCCTCTTTTTGTTATATGTCAACATACTTGATTGGTTAAAAAAATTAACCAATGGTTAAAAATTAACCACTGAGTTACAGAATAGGCCCCCAAGTATGTTGACATATAACAAAAAAAGGGATTTTTAGTTGTCAAATCAATAACTATTGAATAAAAATTTTAACCAGTAGTTAAAAATTAACCACCGAGTTACAGAATAGGGCCAATTTCCGGTTATCTGATATACATCAAAATCTAATAGTCTCTTCCCATATTAAAAGAAGATAGAAAAACAAGCTTTCAAAATTTTCTGAATGACACACACACACGCACACGCACACATACACGTACACGCACACACACACTCACTCACACACACACATACACACACACATACACACACACATACATACACACATACATACACACATACACACACATACATACATACATACATACATACACACACATACACACACACACACACACACACACACACACACACACACACACACACACACACACACACACATATATATATATATATATATATATATATATATATATATATATATATATATATATATATATATCTCGTTATGCGATTACCAAGTGTAGCGGGAAGTAAAAAAGTAACAGAAGCCATGAAAAAACTTAAAAAAAGCGTTTACACCTTTCAAAAAACTGTTCAACCGCCCGAAGAAGGCACAAGAGGTGCTGAAACCGATTGAGGCTGAAAATAAAACAAAATAATAGTACTATAAATTATGTAAAAATGATATTCTCGTAATAGCACTGAAAATATTCTACGCAGGTGTTGAAGAGTATTCTGGCTATTTTGCAATTAACTAATGCACATCGTTTCAGTGGCTGGTTTTACCTTACGCAAGTGCGTCTATTAGTTTCGCTCGTTAACCACCGGTTATATAAGCCAGAACAGCTAATTATATCCATTTAGGAGACCGCTTTTATTGCATGATGGCATACCGTAAAATGGAGACGAGAATATAAACATTTGGGGTTGGAAATAAAATTGAAAATATATTTCAGGAATCATTACTTACGATAATTATGAAAGTGTTGAACGAATAAAAATATGACAATATAGAGTAGAGAAGATATTTTAAGATAAATATAATGCTATGTCTAAATTTTGACAATGTATATTGAAGGAAACATGTAATTATATACACAAAAAAGTATAATTGTAGACAACCTAAAATTAAAACATACTTATCATTTATCATCATATGAAGTGTTTACACAAACATTTTATCGAGATATAAATGTACAACAATAAACATATATTTATAAAACAAAAATTACAATATTAAATTCTTAATTTTTCAAATGGGATATATGACCATATTCGAATTTCAATATATATGTCATAAAATATAAGAACAAACCACTATAGCTTTTTATTATAATAATAAAAACGAAACATTAATTTGTAATAACCTTGTTATTAACAATTTAATGTTTTAGAGAAGGGATATATGCCGTAAGTATGTTAGAATCGTGGACAAAGACAGATAGACTGCGGGAAGGAAAGAGACAGTTATAAATCAGCCTATCAGCGCCGCGTTTATTTATTTATGGTAGGTGTCGCAGGGCGGGGCATGATCACATCTGGCTACAACTATCTCTTTCCCTCCCAGTCTAACCGTCTTTTTTCAAGCATCTACCATTGATGCGTCACAAATCCCTTCCCCAAATTTTGAATAATTATTTTCTCGTAAAGTACGAATAATTAATCGATGTAAAAAAATACGGGTATTTTATTTTTTTGTCTAGTATCATATTATGTAAAAATAAAAATTTGGTCACATACCCCAATGGGGTATGTGATATAGGAAAACAGGATATGTTTGTTTCTATTTTGCATAAAAGTCAAAATTATGTTTAGACACAATTATTATTTTTTTCTATAACTGTCTATTTACTCCAGGTGTCAGCGATACAGACATTTAGAGAGATGACAATAAAGGCCTTATCACACTAGAAGTAGTATCTCTGACTAGTCATCCATTATCCATGACTTCGGTTAATATCGCCGACTTACTCCCGAGCTTACTCTAGTGTGATAGCTAATGTAACCTTTCGGAGTAAAATATAACTGCAAAAATGTTAATATTTTTTGTTTGATGCACATAAAATTAGTGTGCTTGCCCACAATTGCAATATTTTTCCATCGTTTTCATTCATTTTACTTGAATTAATTTGATATGTTAAACAAATTTGAAATATGTTGTCATCAAAGACACCAAATCATAACCAACTTCAAGTATGAAAATTCACTAAAAGTCGGAGAAAACCACCTTGTACTCTTCTAATTATGGGTGTCTATTCGGTGTTGCCTAATAAGGGTAAACGTTATTTTTCAATATGACATCTATCGTCCATATAAAAATTTAACACTGATAAAAAACATTTTTCATAAATTATACTCCTTTGTTAAGTAAAACTTCCTTTACCCACAAGAGGGTGAACCTAGAGTTTAGGTCTGTACCCGGGGGTTGTAAATTGCGTACACAATCGCGTTAAAATCAGAATTGGGTTGGCAGATTTTCCAGATTTCATTTTCTACGGCTTGCACATCTGGCCCTAACACACAATCTACTACGTCTATTTCCACTAAACTCGGAATTTTACACCAACTTACTTTCCAGATAACTAGATAATAAATTGAGGATATTATGGCCATTAGATTATAATAGTTTCACAGATGAATCAATAAATGACCGATGATTATTCACAGAATCGAAACAATATTTGAATAATTAAAGAATGATTTACTCGAGTTATTATATTTATTCAAACTAACATCATTTCTCTTCTTAAACACGTCTTTTCCCTTGTTCATTTCCTTTTCTTCATTGTTTCCCCGTCTTCATTGAATGCATTTACACCTAAACTTCCGCGATTCCGTAGTCTATTCGACTTTACACCCTCTGACTTGCAAACCAGAGTTCTGGGTAATGTTCAAGAAAACGACATCGCGACACTAAATTCCCAGATACTTGGCTTTACATGAGAACTCGAGACCAAGAGCAAATAATGTAGGAATCGATCGAGAAAACCACCTTAAAACCATGATAAAGAATATTTGCTACTATTTTATAAATTAGTACAATCAATAATAATAATAATAATAATAATAATAATAATAATAATAATAATAATAATAATAATAATAATAATAATAATAATAATAATAATAATAATAATAATAATAATAATAATAATAATAATAATAATAATAATAATAATAATAATAATAATAATAATAATAATAATAATAATAATAATAATAATAATAATAATAATAATAATAATAATAATAATAATAATAATAATAATAATAATAATAATAATAATAATAATAATAATAATAATAATAATAATAATAATAATAATAATAATAATAATAATAATAATAATAATAATAATAATAATAATAATAATAATAATAATAATAATAATAATAATAATAATAATAATAATAATAATAATAATAATAATAATAATAATAATAATAATAATAATAATAATAATAATAATAATAATAATAATAATAATAATAATAATAATAATAATAATAATAATAATAATAATAATAATAATAATAATAATAATAATAATAATAATAATAATAATAATAATAATAATAATAATAATAATAATAATAATAATAATAATAATAATAATAATAATAATAATAATAATAATAATAATAATAATAATAATAATAATAATAATAATAATAATAATAATAATAATAATAATAATAATAATAATAATAATAATAATAATAATAATAATAATAATAATAATAATAATAATAATAATAATAATAATAATAATAATAATAATAATAATAATAATAATAATAATAATAATAATAATAATAATAATAATAATAATAATAATAATAATAATAATAATAATAATAATAATAATAATAATAATAATAATAATAATAATAATAATAATAATAATAATAATAATAATAATAATAATAATAATAATAATAATAATAATAATAATAATAATAATAATAATAATAATAATAATAATAATAATAATAATAATAATAATAATAATAATAATAATAATAATAATAATAATAATAATAATAATAATAATAATAATAATAATAATAATAATATTGAGTTTATTGTAGAAAGGCAATGCCTATACAAAAGAGTGGATACAATATAGTGATCGTATGTATACATATAGTAGTTATTCATACATGTAAATGGAATTTAATTGTAAATATTTGGTTTGAGTCTTTGAGCCTTGGTTTGTCGGTAGTACTGCAATTTGTGCATTACATGTTCATGGCAAAAGATTTGATCTGGAGAGCTGAAACAGTGAAATTGTAGATATCATACATTTTAGATTGGGAGAGTGGTCTTAGGATTTGATTAAAATAGTTGTTTTCGTAGGGATTTTGTAGATACTTCTCTAGGAATGTTTGTCTGGGCGACTCGAAGTGTGGACATCTCATAAAGAAGTGGTAAAGGTTATCTGTCTCTAGGTGATTGCAGATGGAGCAGATATCGGTTTCGCTAAATTTATACGCTATTCCTTTGTAGTATAGTTGGGCTGAATTGCGTGTGGAAGCTACCCTGATTTGGTTAATTATTTTTGTTACATTTATGTTTATTTCGATATTTAGATATAGCAGATCGTTGTCACTGCAGATTTCTTTGTATATAGTGCTATAGGTTGACGCTATAATTCTGTTTCTGTCTTCATCCTTTAGTAGTTGTTCGTACTTTCTAGTCATATTTTCTTCTGAGTTTTTTAGAGCAGTGTAACTTTGCTGGTCAAAAATGTCTGCACAATCTTTTTGATTTGCGTTGCCCAGTTGAATTTTGGGATATTGTTCTTGTTTTTGTCTAGTTTTATTAGTTTGTCAAAGCGTAGTTTAGGGTATCTGTTATTATTCATGAGAAATAGCTTTTTTAAGTAGTTTAATGTGCGTTTAAAGATTAGTCCTAGTTTCGTCTGCTTAGTTTCGGTGCGCACTATGTAGTTAGGCGTATATCGAGGCCAGTTGAAAATTTGTTTAAAGAAGCCAACCTGTAGGGTTTCGAGGTTTTCAACGTATTGAAGGCTGTAAATTTCTGAGGCATATAGTAATGTGGGGAGGACTACGGTTCTATATAGGTGTTGTCTAGTCTCCCAAGATTTTGTTTTTGTTGTAGCCATTAGGTCTTTGACGCTACCTGCAGTTCGTCTGGCTTTGCTGATTAGTACAATCAAGACAAGAATATTATAAGTTCGTATGGTTTTTCAAATTTAATTACGCGGGCAGCGCCAAAAATTTCCGGACTGACTATGAAAGTAACGCTGTAGAGTTACAATTAAATTTTATTTTTTAATATAACCCCCCCTGCCATCAATGCACTTATTACAACGTTTCAGTAACAATTCAATACCCCTAAAAAAATATTCCTTTGGTTTATCTTCAAAATGTGCCCAAACTGCAGCCATCACTGCTTCGTCATCACTGAAATGGCGTTCTCAAAGGTTCTTTTTCAAATTTCCAAACAGATAGTACTCATTGGGGGCCATATCTGGACTATAGGGCGCGAGCATACACATGACTCGAGCGTCCTTGGAATCAGCTGATTTGTGTGCGCTTGTCATTTTGACAATAATAATGTCACTTTGACAAGACCAATGTTTTGACTTATTTTAATTTTGAACAGTTGAGAAGTTATTATTTTTAATTTCATATGTTTTACTGCCTGAAAATTGTACATTAATAACATTTTAGCAGTTCAAAATCAAAATAAGGCAAAACATTGGCCTTGTCAAAGTGACACTGTTCTTGTCAAAACGACATGCGCACACAAATCAGCTGATTCCAAGTACGTCAAGGACGCCCGAGTCACGTGTCTGCTCGCGCCCTATAAGGAGGATGATCAATTTGTTCAAAACCGCAGTCACGAATCGCAGCAGTGTGCACGGCTGTATTGTCATGCAGCAAACGCATGCCTCTGGTTAGTTCTTTAAAGTGTATAAGAAGAATGCCCTCACAATCCCAAAAGATCGTAGCCACCACCTTTTTTGTCGACTGGCAGACCCTGAACTTTTTTGGCGATGTTTCTTCTTTTCGCCTCCATTCCATCGACTCCCTTTTGGATAAAGGATCATAGTAGAGAACCATAGTTTCAACTCCTGTGACAATTGTCTTCAACACTTCTGTTGGGTTTACATCACATAAACTATTATTCACGAAAGATGACTATTCAAGGTCATCTGTGAGCCGTGTGATATAATATTGCTTGCAGATAACTTCATTGCATTTAGTTTGCATAGGCGTGCAACATGAAATATTTATGGAAACATTTTAACTGAGAAAATAAGAGTAATTCATTTGAAAATTATTTTTCTTTCTAAATAATACCTTTCTGAAACATTTATGTTCTTCACTTATGTTTTTACAAAATCATAGATTTAACTTACAAACCAAGGAAAAATAATTTGATTTAAATGTCAACGCCACTGGGTAAATATTAGCACAGAGGGCAGTGCAGTAAATAATTATGTATCTGTAATTCTACGACATATGTCATTATTATTTATAGTGTGTTAGAAAGTAATGCCACTATTTACGTATATCTGTCACACCACATAAATTAAATAGACATAGGTCAAATAATCTTTCTCTTTCTAATACAAAATGTTGCTAAGCTACTGTTGTAAAGTGATGTTTATTCGTTCTTCGAAAGAATGACCTTGAATAGTCATCTTTCGTGAATAATAGTGTAGCTTCAAAATGTTTTGAGCACATTCAACACGACGTTGGCGCTGAACTGCTGAGAGATGTTTGGGAACCCACCTTGCACTAACTTTATTCATGCCTAAATGATCGTGGATGATTCGACGAATGCTTGTATCAGAAAGCCCCGTCATTTGAGATATTTCTTTCACCTTCAAGCGTCAGTCGCCTAATACTAGATTTTCAATAGGTTTGTTCGAACCGTCAGTTCTAAGCAGTTCGCGAACTAGTGAGCCTGCGCATTTCACTTAAAAGCGTTCGTACCCCGTAGTTCTTAAATTCGAAATTCTGAGAACTATCAGTTCAGCGTTCGGACGTGTTGAATTTTAAATTCAAATTCTCATGGAACGGTTCTACCAGTTCTTGCTAGAGAGCAGGTATTTCAAATTCTGAGTATGCGCAATGAAAAGTATAGGAATTTTGTTTGAGATTTAGAAGCCGAAGCTTGAATGCTAGGAAATATTAGCTAGATTAATGTACTAGTTTCCTTCATTTTTTATTGTTATTTATTTTTCTTAAGGTAAGTTTTTTGTGTAATGTCATTAATTTATTATCAATGTTGAATGATATTTTATTAGGATTTACACTCGAAAAACTATAATAAAATAAATGATGATAGGGATGGTGCAGCCAGAAAAAATTATATAGCAGAACTGCTGTTTAATAGAAGAGATAATTAACTTTTGTTTGTGTTTTTGTATCACATTATTATTATTATTATTATTATTATTATTATTATTATTATTATTATTATTATTATTATTATTATTATCATTATTATTATCATTATTATTTTCATTATTATTATTATTATTATTATTATAATGGGTAATAAGCCGTGATGATATATTTTATTTATTTATTTATTATTATTATTATTATTATTATTATTATTATTATTATTATTATTATTATAATGGGTAATAAGCCGTGATGCTATATTTTATTTATTTATTATTATTATTATTATTAATTATTATTATTATTATGATTATTATTACTATTATTATTATTATTATTATTTTAAGCTAATATGTTAAGGAATTTTAAATATTTAAAATAAAATTAGATTTTGATGAAATAAAATTAAACTCTTTTTATTATGAAACAAAAAATGAAATTGTATTGTACGCCAGATAAATATAAAAAACAAAAAATTCTATAATAAAAATAAGCTTATAAGTTACACAAAAACAAATTAAATTTGTTGTCCTTTCTTTATACCCCTTTTGTGGGGTATGCACAATAATTACACCTGAAAATATAATATGTATTTATAATTACTTAATAACAATTTATTATTTCATTATGCATACCTTCTCCATGACCACTCATTTTTAAAAATAATTTTAGGTTATTCAAAAGTCAAAACAAATGCATGTGCCAAATTATATATTGCACCGCCAAATTTAAATCTATGCGAGTGTTCGAACCTGGCCAAGAGAGAACAGTTCAGAATTTGTTTTTCTACATGCCATGCGCAGAACTCCTAATTCTGGAACAGTTCCGAACTGACTAGAACTGACGGTTCGAACAAACCTAATAAGGGCAATATTGTCGTCCGTCACCACCTCCGCCGTCCGTCTTGTTCTGACGTCATCTTCCAAGGATTCCTGCCCAAATCGAAACCGTTTCGACCAATCTTTTACCACAGAATAAGACGGTGAATTTTTCCCATAAACTCCATCCAGCCGATCTTTGATACATTGAAGAGAAAGGCCTTCTCGGGGGCCTTGGTTTGTTGTGACTTTATTCTTCTATTTATCAAATTGATAACGTCTCTTGTGATATGAATGATGAGATAGCCAATTCAGGAAAGTGTAGGTATTAGTGAAACTCAGTCCATGTATGAAGCCATGAATAAATAATTTATGATAATCCTGCTGTGCAGTGTTTCGGGTATTATTTTGTCATTTACGAGATTCGGGGTTCAAATCCCTCTAGGATTGGGTGATGATAGATTGGATAGTAATTCGATATTTTACTATAAGCCAATTATACAATATTTGTCTGTTCATGCTCTATCCATTTTCACTTTCACTATGAAATACGAGTGCATTACCCGAAATTTATACGAATGTTGGTGTCATATTTCATTCATTATATTCACAAAGATTGTTATTATTGTTTGTTAACAAATACCCGAAATCATTATCTATTGTTACAATGAGGTTTAAAATAGACTAATTTATTCCAATGATAAAAAAATCTGCAATGGAGACTAATGATTTAAGAATGTGTTGCAAAAAAATTAACATATCTTTTTTCTTCTGAAATTCGAATAAGTACGTTCTACAGTGTTATTAAAAATGATTTTCTGTTCAAATTTCTGTATATATTAAGCACAGTAGCTGTTTAAAAATATACTTTTTGAATTGGCGCCCAATTACACTGTCTGTAGCCTCAGACATACATTAGCCAATGACAAAACTGGAAAGATGATGAAAAAAACAAACAAATGTACCATACATCAACGTCAATGATTGCTTTAATGACAACTTTATGACATAAGGTCTGACTTATAGTGCAGCGTGATTTTTGGTTCTTTAGCGTAGTTCTTAGTTATTTATTATTATATTATAGCGTTATATTTCATAGTTTAATGCCCAGTATTATAAAAGATGGATAAGTAAAGCACTAGCAAAGTAAAATTTACTCTTGATGTAAAATAGTTTATTCCAGAGATATTCGTCAAAACAAGAATAAAAATACTAGCTAAGTAAATCTACAGAATAAATTTCTTGACTGATGTTCGAGGAAGTAAATTTTATTGTGTAAAATAAATTTGACACATGTCAACATTAATTAAATTAAATTCATTATGAATTTAATCCCATATATTATTTTTATATTTATTTATCCCAACATGTTTTCTTTATCTATTTCTAAATAATTTTGCCCCGTTCTCTCTTTTTTCCATTTTAGTTGACACCTGACACTTTATGACACACACTTTATTTTCTATTTTGACTTTTGGATTTATTTCGTGTCAGGAACATACAGAATACAATATTATTAAAACATATAAAACATATTCCAGCGATACATTGTTTGGAATAGATCCTCTTCAGTTGGTGATTCACATTATCGTCAGTAGTGGTCTTAATACCGTCTGGTAATGTTTTATGCTGGATTTATCAATGTCTCTTATGGTCCAATAGTGCAAAGATTAGCCGGTATGAGAAACCGTAGCCTGAGTACATTATTTTCCAGCTAAAAAATTAAATTTATTTAATAGTTCTTATTTAATTATAAAAATATTTATATTTACATCAAAATTGTCTTTACAACAAAGAAGTTTTGATTTTATGTTTTTATCTTTACTTGCGACAACCATTTCATTCTTCTTTCTTCATTTTGAGGCACTATGTTTTATGTTTCCCTATTATCAGTTCTATTTGGGCACACTGCACAAAACACTTTTTTACAACCATGTTTGATTATTTCCAAATACCAAAATCAGTAGTAGTTGACAGATGTCATGACTGTCACTCGTTTAAATTCCGTCGGTGGCAAATGTAAGCTACACCCTTATTGGTTAAGTTTATTCTAACGTCAACAGGCGAAAGGGGAAGCGGAAATTCAAACATTATAATTTCAAAGACAATTTTCTCATGAATAAAGAATAATACGAAAAAATAAAAAATAGGGGCTAAATATTTTTTCTTATTCTTTTGATTAAAGCAAAGAAAAAAAATCTGATGTGGACACTACATGAATTCCTTGTACGCAAGACCAATATGAAAATGAAGTATAGACTCAATTATAAAATTGCACGTATTTGACGTAATTTGACATTAATATCTATTTTTTAATTTATTTTTGTTATTTTTTGTTCTAATCCATAGCAAGCTTCATTACAAAAACCAAAAAGTATATAAGTTTTAAATTTACATATCTCGCTTATACAAAGGGCTAATTTAATAATACTTGATGTGCTAGACGCAGAATTTAATTCTCTAAAACTCTTATTTGAAGCATTTATTTCTAAAATCAAAATGAAACCATTTTATCCAAGAAAAACTGTTAACAACTTCAGGTAATATATCACTTCCGGTTAGCCTGTTTTAACCAAATTCTGCTATGTTATTCCAATTGATATAAAAGTCTTATATACTAAATTTGAAAAGTTTTGGATTATATTTTAATATAGTTTTTCATTAAAATCTATTATAGGCTTTAAATAAAGTACCTTTTCTGGAAATTATGTAATGACCAAAAAGGGAGGTGCACAACTAGATGTTATAGAAGTCCTAAATACAAAATTTCAACTTTCTACGGCTTACCGTTTTTGAGTTATGCGAGATACATACGTAGGTACATACGTCACGACGAAATTAGTCAAAATGGATTCAGGGATGGCCAAAATGGATATTTCCGTTGAAATCTGGAAACCGAAATTTTTCGCGAATACAATACTTCCTTTACTTTGTACAAGGAAGTAAAAAACGTGCAACACCTCATTGGCAGTTGGGAAGTATGAAGACGCAGGAGGGTTAATTTCTGGACATTTACGTAGGTTTTATAAGTTTCGTTTGTTGAAACTGAAAACCGGCCGAACTACTCGTATTATGAGTCCTAGTCGTACTCAGATACTTTGGTTTTATAAAAATAATTCTGTATGACTAAGATTTTGAGTATTTGTTAACTTTTATTCTGGTAAATTGTCCAAGCTGTTAAAGAAATAAGAATGACCACAATGTCTCATTTAACACCTTCGGTATCAAGCCAAAGAAAACCATCCTAGTTCTTTATTTCTTTCTCCTCACTAACACGAAATTAACAGGGGTTAAGTCTCGCTTCCAGCACATTGATTCCACACTAGAATTAGCTCACGCACCCCAAACTACCCTCGCACAAGCTCCAGACAATCACCCACTACTTCCGGCAAAATTCGGACTCAGGTGAAAACTTTTCAGATTACACAGCGCGGCTAAACAGAAGGGAAACGCTAAAGTAAAGAAATAGCAAAAGTTTGCGGATGGCGACAGAGAATAGAAGCAGGGGATAATTAGAAAGGGAGAATAGAAAATAGAAGTAAGAAGGGAAGCGTGGAGCGTGGTTGACGAGTTAAGTAACTGGTTGTCAGAATTTAAATAGTGATGTTTGTGGTGCTCTCTCTACAATATCTTTCAAAGGTTGTTACGTTGTATGAGCCCAGGCACATAATAGTTTAGCCGGTTCAGATCTTCATCAAACAAATTATAAAACATACGTATAGGCGGTGTGCACAAAAGTAGTCAGCGCCGACAGCGGACTAAAATGACAAAAGTGGTTACTCATTGAAACATAACAAGGTTATGTTTTATGTCAGAATAATTTTAAAGTATCTATTTTATAAAAGGTTTGCAATGAATGTGAATGATAGGACGTCAAATATTATGTGATGCAGTGGAAGATGTAATAATTCTGACAAAATTACCGATTGAAGTATGACATTTTATAAATTTCGTAGACTATTATATGAGCATGAACATGAAGAATTCTTTTAGGTTTATATATTTTCTCCTTGTAAAAGATACTTATCGTATGAATAAAATTCAAACAATGGTCGTATGATTGAAATAATGAATTATATAAAAATGTATTTCTTAAGTTAAAATTTGAACAAAATATAATAAAAGAAGCAGAAAATTATCTTAAAATTGTATAGTACTTGCAGTTGTATCATATAGAAGGTCTATTTTTGATATACTTAGTCTACTTATTATATATTTTGTTCATGTAATGTTAATGTCAAAAGTAAAAATTCACATGGTTCGTATTTTTCGTGTATTCTCTTTTCCGAGCTTGTGCAACTGATTCCACTTAGAGCGTGGTATATTTTCGATGAAGAATATTCGTCAGTTATTGCGAATATAAAGAAAGATACTAACATCATCCACTGATATCGTGATATGCAGAAACTTTCTTCTTTCCAATCATCCAAGTGTTCCAACTCTTTAATCGCAATTTCCATGTATTCTGCATTTTATAATATTTAACTAATATTATAAATTATAATATAAAACTAAGTATGATAAAATGGTTTACAGAAATCACAGATATTATGAGAAAAATTATATTTTCTGTCACAGCACCTTCGCTGGTATTTTGACTATTTTGATTCACATATAACATTTTAAATAATTTCTTTATTCATTTCGATATACTATGACGTATAATATTCATATACAACAGCAAAAACTCAAAATAAAGTTGTAAATTGTATCACTTTCTCGAAATGTCAAAATTTATTAGGTACCCAAAAACGCCAAAGTAGCCGTTAGAGGCGCTGACGCTCAAAATGTGCACACCGCCTATATGGTAAAAAAATTCTACAAATTTCTTTCGACTAGTTTATGTATATAGATTTTAAACTTAACAAATGTAACACGAGGGGGGTGGTCGCTACGATGATGCTGAAGGGGATGATGATACTAATATTTACTGTTTACTGCTTCTTCTGCTACTAATTACTCCCAACGATGATACACTTTTCACTTACTGGTGGACGCTGGGATGATTTTCGTCCACGACTTCGTGAGAAGGAATTACATTCTGTAACCCAGCGGGCGGGCGTCGCCCCAAAACTAAAACACTACATGTTCAAAAACAAAACACGTCTGCCCGACGCGACGAACCCCATGGCTTTCTGATGTCGACTATCTTAAAACAAAACGCTATCTTCAGAACAGGATTATCTTAGGGGTACGGGGTGCATAGGCTGCGGCATTCAAAGTCACGCACGTATACATAATAATTTCTAGACTAAGATCAACAAATAAATGTCGTGACTATCATAATACGAAAAGAATTTCTAAACTGAATTTTGACATTTATAACTTAAACAGATAAACAGAGTTAAAATATAATTATCGAAACTATTACACAAACAAACAAACAAAAGTTGAATATATTATTGAAATTTTCCGCCATTTAATATTGAGTTACATCGCATTTATTAGTAATAACAGTATTAAGCAATGTATCTACAAGCCTTATACACATTATTCTTTTAGATTATTATCCCGTATGTCTCGCAAGGTTTTACAGTACCTACCTACCTACACACTGATTTTTTCATATTGTGCTAAAATTAAAGGGTCAAGTCAGTATATGCTCAAAGTCATCTGCATTTATTTTTCATAAATGAGTAATAAAGTAATAATGGCTAATACAGACTACACTCAAGCTAAATCGGACAGTTTACCGAAAGTCGATAGCTGGATGGTGGTTGAATTTATATCAGAAAACGATTATTTTACTGTTGTCGAAACAAGGGTTGTTAAAGAGTTAAGGTAAAATAAAATGTAAAAACCCAACCATCAGCTCTTCGACCTATTGCTTCTAGCCACAATTTTCTTTTCTTCGCATCTTTTGGCATATTTATAAACTCAATAGTAGGTTTGCTCCTAGCAGAATTTTTGCAAGAGGGCACAATATGATACTGTGAATTACTTATTTTATATGAATTTTTTATTATCTAACACGAAATATGACACTTGTTTGACAACTTTGACAATATATTTATCATAACACTTGTAACAAAACACAAAGAATTGACATTTGTGACAAGGCGAGGGTAAGCACAATAACAGATAAATAACTTTTTATAAACTCTTCTAAATTATAGTTTCAATATTCATATTTTAACTCTGTTTATCTGTTTAAGTTATAAATGTCAAAATTCAGTTTAGAAATTCTTATCGTATTATGATAGTCACGACATTTATTTGTTGATAATTAAGTCTAGAAATTATTGTGTATGCGTACGTGACTATGGATGCCCTTGCCTATGCACCCCATACCCCTAAGATAATCCTGTCCTGGAGATAGCGTTTTTGTTTTAGGCAGTCGGCATTAGTTAGCCATGGGATAAACATGGAGCAGTCTGCATTAGTTAGCCATGGGATAAACATGGGAGAGTCGGTTTCAGTTAGCCATGGGATAAACATGGGAGAGTCGGCATTAGTTAGCCATGGGATAAACATGGTAGAGTCGAAATTAGATCGTCGCGTCGTCAAGACGTTGGTTGTTGTCGCAATGTAGTGTTTTAGTTTAGGGGCGCGAGTGCAGAACGCCCGCCCGCAAGGTTACAAAATGTAACAGTTTTGTTAGTTATATTTAATCAATAATAATGTAACCGTGTAAATAAAGTATTAGTTTTTAAAACAACAAGTATTTGTTCATGTCCGTAGTGTTCATCAGTGTAAAGTGTAAAAAGTGTTAGTGTATGTGTGTTCTTCCATCACACGAAGTCGTGGACGCCAGCCATCCGAGGCGTCCACCAGTCATCAAAGCAGTATTATCAATCAGCTACAGGAGACCCCCCCTCGTGTTACAGTGGCGCAGTCGGTAGGATAATGAGAGTAATGATTTACTCTTATTCATCCGAAAAGATCTTACGTTATTAGTTTTAGAATTATTAGTTTGTGACCGAGGAGAGGGTACTTGGTGTACAATATGTACACATTTACGACCACGACACCAGCGATGATACAGCAACCCAGGCCGTATCAGCCGTCACCAGATATGATTGACGTATTGCTTGAAATAAATACGTTCTCTGGTGATGGCAGCGTGGAAGAATATATCCACAACATGGTAGCAGCCAGCAGAAGATACGGCTGGGACGAAGTTTTCCTCGGCAGTGCAATAGTATTCAGGCTCAGTGGTAAGGCAAGGGAATTGTATTTTGCAATTCCATTGTATAAGCGGCCTACCACTGGCACAGATATGGTGCGTTGGTTAGAAATAACGTATGCAGGACGCACCATATTACCACCATCATTTTTTCCGGCTTGTACGCCAAGTTTTTATGGTCCAGCATGGACGCACCAGGTCTACGCACCGCAGGCGCCGTTAGATTCGTTGTCTCCAGGTCATTCGTCGGTGGCATACGGCCACGTTTCTTTTGCCATGCAGGGAGTGCACGAGTTGCCAGTAGGGAGGATCAGTTTAGAAGAAATTGAGTCCTTGCTGGCAATAGAGGATCGCTTTGCGGTGGTAGACATACCACGACCAGAAAGTTTAACAATAGCCGTCACAGCGAGTGACAAGGGCGTACAGGACGGAAATATGGATAAAGAGAATTGCCTGCCGGAGAAAACAAAGAGTTATGAGACTGAGGAAGAACACAGCGCAGGAGCTGATGAACAGGACATGAACTCAGTATATGACGACAACCGCAACGAAATGGATCTGCAAATGATCAACGAAGAGGACACCGTGAATGGCGACTTGGGCATGAACGTCGGAGAGGACAACTTGGCATGCCCACCTGTGCAAGTTTTACGCCGCACCCATGGAGGGCACGCCACTGGTGATGTCTTGCATTCCAGGACCGACGTTATCGCTTGCAGAAGTGTTCCCAAATTTTTTGTAGTGCCATCCCTTAGACCACTTAGGTGTGAAAAACCGCCCCCAGTGCAGTGACCTTTGTGTTGTTTTCTTTTTATGACAATTATATGACGATTTTTGTTAGTGTTTAGTTTTTTTGGCTAGTTAAGTTGCATGTTAGATTAGTAATTTTTGTTAGATAAGAAAATAAAATAATACCCTTTTCCTTTAGCATCGAATTTGTAATTTGTTAAAACGTTTTACGTTTTTATTGTGTTTGCATTATGGTTATAATGTTTCATGTTGGTAAGCTTTATGCTTTATGTCATAGGTTTTATACCTTTTGTCTGTTTTTAACATGTTATGTTAAATGTAATTTGTTAAAACGTTTTACGTTTTTATTGTATTTGCATTATGGTTATAATGTTTCATGTTGGTAAGCTTTATGCTTTATGTTATAGGTTTTATACCTTTTGTCTGTTTTAAAATGTTATGTTAATTGTATTTGTACATTTGTACCTGTTTTGCGATTTTTGTATTCTATGTTTTCTGTTTTGTGTCATATTTGTAATATGTTTGATGCTTTATGTTGTTAAGCTTTTTGCTTTTATAATGTCGTAAGTTTGATACCTTTTGTGTGTTACGTATTATGTTGTGCTTGTACATTTGTACCTGTTTTGCAATTTTTGTATTCTATGTTTTGTGTCTCATATTTGTAATATGTTTGATGTTTTATTTGTTTTATGTATGTGTTTTATGTTCTGTGGTTGCAGAATTTGGAAACTATCTTCAGTTCAGGATTTAAGAATAAATATATCGATTTTGCGATATATTTATGTCTTAAGGGGAGGATAATGTGACAAGGCGAGGGTAAGCACAATAACAGATAAATAACTTTTTATAAACTCTTCTAAATTATAGTTTCAATATTCATATTTTAACTCTGTTTATCTGTTTAAGTTATAAATGTCAAAATTCAGTTTAGAAATTCTTATCGTATTATGATAGTCACGACATTTATTTGTTGATAATTAAGTCTAGAAATTATTGTGTACGTGACTATGGATGCCCTTGCCTATGCACCCCATACCCCTAAGATAATCCTGTCCTGGAGATAGCGTTTTTGTTTTAGGCAGTCGGCATTAGTTAGCCATGGGATAAACATGGAGCAGTCTGCATTAGTTAGCCATGGGATAAACATGGGAGAGTCGGTTTCAGTTAGCCATGGGATAAACATGGGAGAGTCGGCATTAGTTAGCCATGGGATAAACATGGTAGAGTCGAAATTAGATCGTCGCGTCGTCAAGACGTTGGTTGTTGTCGCAATGTAGTGTTTTAGTTTAGGGGCGCGAGTGCAGAACGCCCGCCCGCAAGGTTACAAAATGTAACAGTTTTGTTAGTTATATTTAATCAATAATAATGTAACCGTGTAAATAAAGTATTAGTTTTTAAAACAACAAGTATTTGTTCATGTCCGTAGTGTTCATCAGTGTAAAGTGTAAAAAGTGTTAGTGTATGTGTGTTCTTCCATCACACGAAGTCGTGGACGCCAGCCATCCGAGGCGTCCACCAGTCATCAAAGCAGTATTATCAATCAGCTACAGGAGACCCCCCCTCGTGTTACACATTATAAAGGGACCAATTGGAGCCGCTAAAGACGTATGTACTGTGACGTCACATTCTGTTTCAGATAAAGTGACTTTTTCAAAATATTATCTACATTTCAAAAATTAATTTTAAAATAACTAATGGATTTTTGGTGATATTTTCAAATTTGATGCTAATTAAATAATGATATCTTTTTAAATTTAATACTTAGAAGGTATATAAAAATTCTTACAACAGCCCTATTTCGACAACGGTAGTCGTCGTCGATATCTTGCACTTGTGCATTTTCAATAAAAAAGTTTCGCTTATCACCCCAATATATATCCTCCACGTGTGGCCCGTGAAAAAAATTATATCTCACTTCGAAACTAGAGACGTTACACTTCAAAAAAATAATTTGCCAACATTCGTAAAACACATTTCTCAAAAGTTAGGACAACTCGCACACTTTTCCAACTTAACCCATAAAAAAAACTCCAGAAATAAAAGAGGAATCCGGGACTAATATATGCAAAACGGAGGTGGTAGGCTTGTAACTAGAAAAAGGTAAGAACATTTTTATTCTTCGCACGAATAAGACTGTAATAAATTTTTGACCAGCGAAGCGCCTAAACGTTAAAAAAATTTATCTGTAAAAAATGGCAGTGAAAAAATATTTGTGGAAATATCGAACTGGTGTTAAAGTTGTGTTAGCAAGATTTATATGAATCCCATTGGAAACAAATATCTGCGAACGTGCCACGGGCGTTCTGCACGATTCTTACGAAAAATCGCTACGGTTCTCAAACATTTGTAAAAGAACACAAAGCCAAGGACAATGAAAATAGAAAATAATTCTTCAACCATTTGAAAATAATTATTCTTTATAAGATTATATTTAATTAAATGAGATTTGTGTACAACGACATATAAATAAATGGGGATTTTATTTTCAGAAGTTATGAATAATATAAAATTATATTCTTTTCGCTTGGTACACTGATACAAAAATCTAATGTGGCCAACACATAACCTCTCGCCAGATATTTTACCTGATGGTTGTACCTACGCATAAAACGAAAAATATTTTTAATTACAAATACATATATTCATGTCTCACTACAAAATAATTCTCACATATATTTGCAAAATCTATAGGATATTTTAATGTAAATTACGTACCTACAATATATACATTTTCTTTATATTCAATATCTTGAAATTTTCTTTTTCTACTTTCCTTTTCTTTATATTTGTCATTTTTTCGAAAATTCCTTTTATAATCTTTTTTACCTATATTCTTTTGCGTTGTTGACTTTTTTTATTTTCATAATCTTCATAAGAATGTACAAATATTTTTGATAGCGGCATACAAATATTTTTGACAGTTACATTTATGTGTCAATTACAAACATTTGAATTTCTTGCCATGAAGTAGTTTGATTTGAGAATTTTTACATCAAATTATTTTATATGCATTTCTGTATCTCTAAATCTATAGAAGATATAATAATGAATTTATATTTGTCGAATAAAGAATTTAACATTCTTTAATATAAGTATTTACATAAATTTTCGATAAATAATATTTAGATGATTTTTTTCTTGTAACTACTACTTTCGGTTGTCCAATTGTTACCAAAACTGACTCGACTCTTCCCATTATTGTTAGATTGAGGAATCCGTAGTTAAAAATGTTTTACGTCTTATAGTATTTGAGATATAGTGAATCCAACATCCACACATCCACACACATCCACACACACACACACACACACACACACACACACACACACACACACACACGCACACACGCACGCACACGCACACGCACACGCACACGCACACGCACACGCACACGCACACGCACACGCACGCACACACACACACACACACACACACACACACACACACACGCACATACGGACATCACCGTAAAAATGTTATAATCGTATTCTAGGGACTTTAAAACGTGCTTATTCACTAAAATCTGGATATGCGATTTTTAGCATGAATACAGTATCTCTCTTAGCGAGAGGTAAAAATACAATTGTGACGTCATATCATTATAGTGCTAATCGTTTTTTTTTTAATTATGAATGAAAAGTTTTATATTTTAAAAATATTTTGGTACAAAATCATTTAAAATTAGTGATATTTTCATAATATGATAAAATATATGCAACTTTTTTTAGTACCGGACTCCATTGTGTATTTATTTATTTTGCGTTTGGCTTACACAGTATATGATATAATTATAAATGTCTAAACTTTTTATAATATTCTATTGACTCGTCAGTGGCGAAAATGAAAGGGCGTCAGCCAGTAGAAATTTGTACCAGAATGTATATAAAATAAATAAATATATCATCACGGCTTATTACCCATTGCTGGGTATGCCAATCTGCTTTGTACACAGATATCGGTAATGATGAAATATTTGCACCCTGCGGGCGCTTAGCAAGCGTCACCTCACGCGCACTCATTTCTAGCGTGGAGAGTGCACCACAAGGGTCAATTTTGTGCCATTTAAAATTGGAAATATTTGGCGTCGGTCGGGATCAAACCCGGTTCCCCAGATTCGCGACCTGACATTCAGGCACGCGGCCACGAGACCCCATATAGTGACTATAGTTATTCTCATTGTTATCCCTCCGCTGCCATCATTTTTCATTCTCCACTAATGAATACATATTACTTATCTTAAGTAATATAAAACATTTTCTTATTTATTGTAGCCCGTATTTGAAAATATGCAAGAAATAAATAATATTTTCATGCATAATTAATTTTCATAAATAGATATATTCATTCACCATTATATGACAGAAAAAATATTCCATATTTGTTGTATTATAACTAAAACCATCCTCTTTGAACATTTCATTCTTTTATCGTAAACATCGAATCTAATTTTTAATATCTAATATTAAATCTGTATAAAAAATAACCCAATATATCAAAAAATATTGAATTCCAAATAAAGCAAAACTAATTTTATTCCATTGAAGGACAGAGAGAGGGCTGGGCAAACAAAAGTAAAACGTTGACAAAAAGCTCAGCAGGAGGGAATATTTTTGACAACCTCTGGTGGAAGAAAAGAGAACTGTGTAAAGCGAGAAAAGGAAACTCAGATTATTGGAATGTCCGCGTGGTATGACAAATGTTTCTAAGATATTGGAGCAGTGATTGAGAAATAAACACACTGGAGGACTGAACCCCGAAAAGAGGGGAAAAACGAAGAAACAACATGGAGGCAATACAATACATTGCGGAGAAAACTTAGAAACTCTTATAAGATATTGCACATTTGTAAGAAAAATGTTGGAGCTAATCGAAATCAATTCATCTCGTAAAAAATATATACTGGTACAGCCTGCGGTTGAATATATTACATATTTGGAAACACGTTAAAAATAATGTACCTATTACACATCCGAATCTATAGTTTATAAAAAAAAACTGATGTGGCCAGCACATTACCTTCCGTCAGTTCTATGTATTTTGTATAAATGTCATACAGAAAGTTCCTTACAAAAGATTCTATTTCTTGTCCATTACCTTAAGGCAGTTGTATGTAAATTATACAAATTCCATACAGAAAGTATCTAGCAAAAGATCTTATATTACCAGTAAAATTATAACAGAAACATACTGTCAACTGCACTTGACATTGACACCTTTCAATCAGAATTTTCTTAATATAGCAGCTGTTATAGCATAGCTGGCTAATATATGATATTTAATTTCTTTATAATTTTACCTCCCGTCATACCGAAGATGAGTTTTCAGTGAATAAGCAGGAATTAGGGTCCCTACAACACGTTTTTACTATTTTTACGATGATGCTGTGTGTGTGTGTGTGTGTGTGTGTGTGTGTGTGTGTGTGTGTGTGTGTGTGTGACGATTTTTTCGTCCACAATACTGTTATCACAAACTTTTAAATATTTCTATTTTCCGTATTTAAGCTTTTTGCAGTCATATAAAGAGTTGATGATTATTTTGGCAAAATTTAATGACCGGATGTGATACTTTAGATGAAGCCCATAACAGTTTTTAATACAAAACTATATTAAAATATAATCCAAAACTTTTCAATTGTAGTATTTAAGACTTTTATATCAAGAGGATCAACATATTAGATTTCGGCTAAAATTAATAAACATACATACATACATACATAAAATCACGCATTTCCCACTTAGTGGGTTAGCACAAACCCGAAAGAATAACAATAACATCATCCAAAAAAAATCAGTCTCCCTTTCAACAACATTCTTACTAACCTGACATCATAGGTACAACATATATTCCTCACTCTTAACATATTAAAGTGACCGATTTTCGGTAGCGAAATACCGCATCCGGACCACAATAATAGTTACGAAACAATCATCCTTCGCCACACATTACTGTCTAAGCACACTTCTTTCGCCTCGGCCACATTCATAATCGCATTCATACACGCTCTTCTTCTCTTCCCACTCGGAAACTTTCTCTCTTTTAGTACCTTATCAATCACATCCATCCACTTACACACTGGACGGCCTCGCAATCGAACACCCTCAATAAATAAACCAATAATAAACCAGAAGTGATATTTTACTTGAAGCTCTGAACAGATTTTCGTGAAAAATATATTATGGTATACTCCAAAACTTGTCAAATTTAGTGTTTGAGACTTTTATATAAAGGGAAGCAACATATTAGATTTTGGCTAAAATTGATAAACCGGAAGTGATACTTTATTTGAAGTTCTGACTTTTATAGTAAAGAGAACATCATGCTAGATGTTTTCTTAAATTGATAAACCGGAAGGACTACCTTATAGGAAGCTATATAAACAGATTTTCTTGAAGAAATATATTAAAACATAATTCAAAAAATCAAATTTTGTATTTAAAACTCGTGTATAATTTGAAACAACAATATATTTTGACTATATCTATATGATAAACCGGAAGTGGTACAATTGGAACAACAAATTAGATTTTGTTTACAAAAGATTAACCGGAAGTGATACTTTACTTAAAGCTCATTGCTATTTCAAACATGGAATTGACGGGTGGTCATGTGTTCCACATCAGATTTTTTAACTCTACATCCATTTAATATGAAAAGTGAAAGAGTGAAGAATTGGCTTAGGTCTACAGGAAAATCAGATGTCCGGATTATGCTTATTAAGTGTACATAGAAAGAAGGTGGTAGAAAATAAAGAACAAATAATAGAAAAAGTCATATAAGTTTTTGGCGCAAAACGAAGAGATCTTCATTTTTTTGCTTTCTTAACCTAAAGGTCAATTAAATAAAAAGTTTTAAAGATGATGATTTTTTTCAAATATTACTTGTTTGCCCCCCCCCCCTGGATTTTGGGTTAACGGCGCCCATGATACCAACAGTCAAGAAATACCAGTAACTAAATATTAATAACCACTAGTACATGTACCTCAGAAAACAATCCTATTTTTCTCACTTGATGTAAATAATAATAAAATTATAAATATGTTTCACGTGTCTTGGATAAAGTCAAGAAAATATTAGTATTATATTGGTCGTCTTTCAGCGCACACTATCCACTAGGTAGATATCCTTTAAGTTATGTCTTTAATATTTTTCTTTTTCTCCAATATTTCTGAGTAAAAAGACAAAAAAGACACACACCTCTTCTATTCTCGAGGACAGTAGAAGTTATACAGTAGGTCGTGTATTAACGAAGCTATCTCCTTTGTAGATATTTTGCAATGGTTATTTATGGTTAAGTGCTAAACCTCCCCGTGTATTTTAGATTTTATGTGCTTGGTATTGGTGTTTCGTTGAAAATGGAAATTTGGATATTGTCTGGAAAAGGCCATAACTTTAGTTTTTCCCAACAGTAACAGTGAATGTTACCAGCAGTGAAATATGTACGTGAGCCAAGTGAGAATTGTTTCATTTAGTTTTTGCGCAGATTTAGTTAATTTTATAGTTCTTAACTACAGTCGTTTATAATTAAAGTGCGAACTTCATTCAGCATTAAAATAATTAATTGCAGCTCTTGTAGAAGTTGAACGAAAAAAGTACTGGGGTATTTATTTTAATATACAGGTGCTGCAGAAATGTTAGACAACTTAAAATTGACACCAAACGGGTATTTTGTTAATAGGGTTGTTGTAAGAATTTTTATATGACTTCTAAGTACTAATTTTAAAAGATATTGTTCTTTAAAGCTCCTCAAATTTTAAAATATCAATTAATTATTGAAATTTGTGTAATATTTTGAAAAAGTCACGTGATCTTAAACAGAATGTGACGTCAAAGCACATACTATAGCTACTAGATAAATTACAGCTGACTCGTCCGCCATTATGGAGCCACTTCAATCATTTAATATTAGTGTTACAGTAGTATTAATCATAGAAATTATCTACAATGATGGGTTGTTCTGCTCCAAATTGTGCATATCATTTGAAAAATGGTTATAATTTTTACAGGTACTTATGCAATACATATATTTTTCTCTAGCCTCAAATATCTTAACAAACCGTATTTTTTCTTATTTTATTATTTTAAATAAATACAATATGACAAATATGGAAGTTATATTTAATTATGAAAAATAGTTACTACATAAACTTATAAAACAAGAACTTTTATTTCATAATTTACTGCTTACTGTTTTCCTATTGGCTATGAATAACGTACCTACTGTATTATGTTCCTAAGTCATAGAAGTGGGGAGTTGTTTTTTATGCCTACTTCTGGCGCCAATTTTTTTATTTAATTATTTACGAAGATAACAATAAATTATTATTATTATTTATATTACTATGAAAAATACTGCATAAACGTTGTGGTGCACTCTCCACGCCAGCAATGAGTGCCCGTGAGGTGACGCCTGGTAAACGCCCGCACGGTACAAATATATCATCATCATTACCGATATCTGCATACAAAGCAGATTGGCACACCCAGTAATGGGTAATATGCCGTGATGATATATTTATATATTTATTTATTTTATTTATTTTATTTATAAAAAGTAAATTAAATATTATGACAGATAAACACACGTTTGTTTGTTAAGCTTTTTGTTAATTCCATGGCTATCACTACTTTTGAGTAGATTTTCGACATTTTCATATATAATTTCTGCTGTTACAAAGCATGCAAAATTAGTTTGCTTATTGATTCAAATGCAAAATTTTATGTTCTATAACTTTTATTTGAAGATTTTTTTCTAAAATAATTTGGGGAGCAACGCGCTAGGAAAAACGGTTTTCCCATGTTAAGTGCCTATGTAACGGATTTTGAGCGTCACCCGGTATAATGTGGCATACGTCTTACCTAAATTTAGTTTTTCTGTACCTTGATGTTGTTAATACTGACTGAGTACTGCAATATTCAACTTTAGATCTGTATTTGGTGTGGTTAAATTGTCGTCTGCTCGTCTGTCAAATTTCTAATTTTTTTCAGGAATTTTATTTAAGATCGTATGAAAAAGCTTGTAAGCAGCTCAAGTATAAACTAGGTTTATGACATTCGGTCAATAATTTTTGTGACTCTGCAATCATATCATAAAGCTTGTGCTTAGGCTTGGAAATGGATTGTGTCATATTTTGAATCAGAGCTCGACGTTTCGCCCGCAGTCGTATGGGGCATCTTCAGGAGCAAGGGGGATAGTACTGTCTTAAACAAGGTTACCCGACGTGTCAACCACGCTACAGGCCGAGTTTAAACAACAAAAGGGGGAGACTCAGTTTGCAAGGTTACCCGACGTGTAAACCACGCTAGAGGCCAAATAAAACAAGTTGGTTTATTTGGCCTCTAGCGTGGTTTACACGTCGGTTAACCTTGTAAACTGAGTCTCCCTCTCTTGTTGCTTAAACTCGACCTCTAGCGTGGTTGACACGTCGGGTAACCTTTTTTAAGACAGTACTATCCCCCTTGCTCCTGAAGATGCCCCATGCGAAACGTTGAGCTCTGACTCAAAATATGACACAGTCCATTCCCGGAAAACGAATATTTCTCATGACTCAGACTGTGGAAGCCTACGCAATTATTATCTACCCTTTCTACTAAAGTATTATTTTATCTTCCTATGCCATTAAAACGCTACTTGAACCTTGTGGTACTCCTAAGGGTACTTATATCGAATAAGATTTAAAGCCATTACAATACAATAATTGTGTTCTATTAATAATTTGTTTGATAAAAAGGTAAACCCACTGAACTACTATGAATCTAGGCTCGTATTTATTAGTAACTAGTTTTGAATGAATCCATTAACCAATGACAAATCTAATATTAAATTCAACTTGACAAATTAATCTATATTCTAATAATTATCATTAATATAAACGTCATTCGTATTAAGCTCTAATCCTTTAGCTTTCGAAACATCATCAATTATCCTAGGTGTAATTACCAACACTTCAAAGTTTTCAGCTACTATTAAAGAACCTCCCCTATGTTTAGGGGTAGTAAATACTTTAACTTTACCCTCTTTACATATTTCCACAACCTTCCCTGGTATTTTTAATACAGCAACTTGAGAGGATGAACTAATATTTTATTTATAATTTTGCACCCTACATTGAGTTGGATTTTCTAGGTAATATAATTCATAGAACATAGATGGTATTCTGACAATTCGAGAAATGCAATACCTTCTAGATCATTAAGTACGGAGGACGGAATTAAGACAAATGAAGATAGATATGATGAGAAAATCAGATGTGACCAGAATTAATTTGAATATATATTTTGATTCTGTGGACACTCTCCATATTAGTTTGTGATAGAATGACAACAAGATACAACCTTGACCAGATCAAATGCAAAAATTCATTTTACCCTCGATAACAAACGCCAAGCATCTAATAGCTCTCAGCAAAAATGGGCTACTTGCGTACCATTTTTTATTTAATATTTTTGAAGAGGCAATAAAAACTTGCTCCCCATATTTTTTCTTTTGGCAAAATTTTCATTAATTGGCCAGAAAAAAATTAATGAAATTTTAATATTTAAATTACGCCATGTATGAAGTAGAATTACGCCGAACCAATGAATGGCCGTAAAGTAATAACATCGGTAATTCCAATAGAAACGGCATGTGCGGGTAATTTAAATATGACAGATCATCTTTTTGACGTTTGAATAATAGTTTGGAGGTTAATATTTTCGTTTGTCATTTTAATCTTGTACGAGTATAAGCTAAGTTAAAATCCTTCAAAATCCTGCTTAACAAATCGAAATACGTAATAAAAGTAACAAACACAAACAGAAGAGAGACAGTGACAGAAAAATGAACTAATGTCAAAATCAAATTAAAACTCGCACTCGTTCGCCATCTGCAGGTTACATTCTTAAATATGCATCCCTTTCTCCAGTACAAAATAATGACATCAAAGAACATCTTCTTTCTTAATTTATTAAAAAACAAATAATTTTAGTAAAATAAAATTTGTATTTTTACATACGTTTTCAACTTTACTTTAGGTATTTAGTGATAGATATCATATTTTCAGTACCTCGCAAGTAGCCTACTATGCCAGGTATCTTTACTTGTCATTGTTCTCTAAAATTACCATCTATATAAGATTGGTCTAGTTTTTATGCTATCTGAAAATTAAAATGTGTTTGTTTTTTATTTATTTGTCTTATTAACATTTGTTTTCTTTTGTTACAGGTAAATGTCCGGCTTTATTTCTCCAATTTTTCTGAAGTTTTGAATGAAACATGTGAGTACCTATTCTGCTTTATTTTATTGTTGCAAGTTATTCAATTACAGTATAAATCCCAGGATTACCGCTGTAAAGCAATTTGTAAAAATCCGATTTAAATTGCTACAATTGTATCAATAATAAACAGCAATATTTCACTACATGTTGTTAAATTCAAATCAGAAAAATGCAATTTACTACTGACAATATGATTGGTTCATGTATTACACCAAAACATTACGGGAAAACAGTGATTCTCAACAGTGAATACAATTTATATCCTTCACAGAACTGCTTTCTTTACCACTGGTAGTAGAAATTGATTCCTTTGATGTTAAAATCATAATGTATATAAAACATTTTGCCTTTTGGGAGAAAATTTGTCAAAAATAAATTCTAATGCCGGTTGCACACCTGAACCCTAAATTTTAAGTTTTCCTTAAATCTACAATATCCTATCGAAACGTAACGTAAATATATCATCATCACGGCTTATTACCCTTTTCTGGGTGTGCCAATCTGCTTTGTACACAGATATCGGTAATGATGAAATATTTGCACCGTGCGGGCGCTTACCAGGCAGGCGTCACCTCACGGGCACTCATTGCTGGCGTAGAGAGTGCACCACAGGGGTTAATTTTGTGCCATTTAAAATTGGAAATATTTGGCGTCGGTCGGAATCGAACCCGGTTCCTCAGATTCCCGACCTGACACTGAGTAATTGAATATTATTGTCAAAAGTTCGATTTAAATTTTTTTTAACTTAAAATTTAAGTGTGAGTGGTACAATTGGACATTTGGAGTTTATATTATGTTGTTAGTTTAATTGTCTAATGAAGGTTATAGGCTGCATCGTACTACTTTCTAGATTTCATTGGAAGTTTAGATCAGCTGCAGAAGCTGCATCAACATTTTCTTGGGGTTCTTTCAAAGGTTCTTCGCTATATTCTTGGTATTCCATTTTAGAAAATACGACGTAAAAAACAAAATTCTCGAAATTCTGTTTACCTATGATTTGAATCTGATAGATGAGCCTGTATCACATTTTTCAAAAAGTATTTTAAATGAAAGTTTATGCAATATTTTTCTTATTAATAATTATTTTTTTTTATAATTTGTTGTTATTTTCGTAAATAATTAAATACGAATATTGACGCCAAAAATAGTCATGAAAAACAACCGCCCACTCCTGTGTCGTAGAAGCATATACATTACGTCATTCACAGCCCATAAAAAAAAACAGTTTTTCCATCACCTACATTTATTTTTGTTATTTAGATAAATAAACACATGTTAATAACAAACTTCTAATTTGACATTTGACGCTGACATTTTCCATTATAAATGAGTAATAATGGTTAATACAGAATACATTCAAGCTAAGTCGGACAGTTTACCGAAAATCGAAAACTGGATGATGGCTGAATTTATATCAGAAAACGACTGTTTTACTGTTGCCGAAATAAGGTGTGTTAAGGTAAAATAAAATGTAAAAACACAACCATGAGCTCTTCGACCTACTGCTTCCAGCCACAATTTTCTTTTCTTCGCATCTTTTGGTATATTTATAAATTCAATAGTAGGTTTGTTCCTAGCACAATTTTGCAAGAAGGCACAATACGATACTGTAAATTACTCATTTTATATTGACTTTTGTATTATCTAACACGAACCAAACTCAAAAATTTGACACTTGTTTGACAATATATTTATCATAACACTTGTAACAAAACACAAAGAATTAACACTATAAGTGTATGTGTTGTGACGTCACATTCTGTTTCAGATCACGTGACTTTTTCCAAATATCCAAATTTCAAAAATTAATTGTAAAATATTTAATGGATATTATCAAATTTGAGACTATTTAAATAATATCTTTTTAAATTTAATACTTAGAAGGCATATAAAAATTCTTGCAACAGCCCTGTTGTGAATGATGATAGTCGAATTTGTCACAAGGTTCTAATTCGTAATAATTTGGATTTTTGTGATCTTTCTAATTCCGGTGGTGATAAAAATAATATAACACTTGAAAATTTCCAAATCCGTATTTATTCACTTCAACAAATATTACTTAATCAGAATTGAACGTTATTAGTAAAGGTTACGGTTTAACTAATAACTCTGAGTTGTTAGGACTTCTGGCATGGTTGACATGTTGAGTAATCTTGACTGCTCTGTTTAACTTTCCCTTGTTGTACTACTGATGATGATAACTTAGTTCTCGAAATACGTATTTAGTTTTTATTAAAATTAATTTTAAGGTTAAGGGGTAATTATAATAGTTTTAGTTATATTTAACCTTAGACTCCATCTTTTATTAATATTTTACGGTTTGTTTAAAATAATAACAAATAAATATAAGTGAATGTAAGTTTAGATAAATTCTCTATGCGTTGTGGCTGCTTTTCGGGTATGGAATTCAGGACTTAAAAACTAGTTCTCAGAAAAAATTCGACATACGTTACGGGGTCCGTGTTAATAGAAAGGTTGAGAAACACTGCTATAATATACTATTGCGAGAACTTACCAGGAGTACCTCAGAGGCTTTCAAAGCGGTCGTGGAGAGAGCATAAACGGAGTCATACTTATGCTATTTGAATATTTCAAATAATTTTCAAATCAAATCCAAAATATCTATTTTCTTTCTACTCTTCTTCCCGTTGCTGTTCCTTGGTAAAAGTTGAGAATCACTGCTCCCTTTTGTTTCTACCCTTTCTTGCATTTCGTTTGCGTGCGTGATCAAATTCAAGACGAACACAAAACAAAACAAAATCAAATTCACCAGAAACGAAGGCGGACATATTTGTTTACGATACATTTAAACGCATCTGTTGCCGCTGAAAACTGAAGGCTGCCGGTTGAAAGCTGAAGGGCGAAATGAGCTTTAGCGGTCGGCAAGGAGGAAAACTTCAGTCACGCATGTATAAGACGTCCTGGCATTAAGATCCTATCGCCCAAACCAATATGGAAACGAATGGATAGTAGGGGCTATTACACGATATTGAAAAGTGTGGAAGTACAACAAACTATTGCTTTATAGATTCTAAATGTTTGTTTTGCTCTTCGACAATTTATTCATTTTATGCACATATACCTCACGTGTAAGTAAGCATGATTCTTCTTCCTCTCTTCCACATATTCTGTGCGTATGTTCTTCCAGGTTAGGCCAATATTTATATACATATTCCTCAGTTCCACAGCAAAACTTTGCTATTAATTTTATGTTGTTCTTTTCTTGTTAGACATATTGTGGCACTTGTATACGTGTTACTTTTATTTTCATATATCTTACATTATAATAATGATTGTTTATTTTGCTTCCTTGCAGTTGCATTTAGTTTTCCCAGTCTCTTTGTTGTAACATTCACTTCATTCTTCTTTCTATTTCTTTTACTTCAGCGTAACCCTTTCTTTCCTAGTATTTTTTCTTTATTTTCCCCAGTTTGTTTGTTCACTCCAAAAGTGGTTTTGATGTTTTTGCAGAATTTAGTTTTCATTTTTCGTATCCTTTCTTCAAATTTAAAAACTCTTTTTGTCCAACACTATACATTCCACATTTAGAAATTATGTTGGAATCAATATTATTCCAACAATATCTGTGCTAATAATCGCATAGCGAAATTTTGGTAAATGATCACGTTTTAAGGTCCCAAGAATCCAATTTTAACATTTTCACGATGATGTGTGTGTATATGTGTGTGTGCGTGTGTGTATGTGTGTGTGCGTGTGTGTTTGTGTATGTGTGTGTATGGATCCTTCACTCTAACTCAAATACTATCATTCAGAAAATTTTGAAACCTTGTATTTCTTTCTTATTCTAATATGGGAAGAGGCCATTAGATTTTGGTTTATATCAGATAACCGGAAATGGCATTTTACTTGAAGCTCAAAATAGATTTTCTTGGAAAAATACCTTCAAATGATATTTTTTCAAGTTTTGTGTTATAAAAATTAAAGATTATTAAATTTTCTACAGGTTTGCATAAATACATTTTCTATATATTTTATGGATAACTTTATAATATTCCCGGAGCCTACGCTTTAAATAAGCAAAACTCTTTGGTTACACAGTTTATATCTAATCATTTCAAGTTAATAATAGTAACGTTTTAAGAAGAAAATAGTAAATAGAACTATACTTATATAGAATGTATCTTAATACAGTTTCCGCAATAACTAAATATGTAAGTATGTATATTTAAATTAATAAAAATTAATTAGTAGGCGGTTTGGTGTTGGCCACATCAGATTTTTACCTCTCGCTAAGAGAGGTATTGAATTCATGCTAAAAATCGTATATCCAGATTTTAGTAAATAAGCACGTTTTAAGGTCCGTAGAATCCTATTATAACATTTTTACGATGATGTCCGTGTGTGTGTGCGTGGATGTGTGTGTGTAGATATTGGATCCACGATTTCTCAAATACTATATGACTTAAGATATTTTTAACTACGGATTCCTCAATCTAACAATAATGGGAAGAGTTGTTTAAGTTTTGGTAACAATTGGACAACCGGAAGTTACAAGAAAAAAATCATCTAAATATTATTTATCGAAAATTTATGTAAATACTTATATTAAAGAACGTTAAATTCTTTATTCGATAAATATAAATTCATTATTACATCTTCTATAGATTTAGAGATAAAGAAATGCATATAAAATGTTGATGTAATAAATCTCAGATCAAACTGCTTCAAGGCAAGAAATTCAAATGTTTGTAATTGACACATAAATGTCACTGTCAAAAATATTTGTATGCCACTGTCAAAAATATTTGTACATCATTATGAAAATAAAAAGAAAAAGTCAACAACGCAAAAGAATATACGTAAAAAAAATATAAAAGGAATTTGCGAAAAAATAACGAATATAAAGAAAAAGAAAAAAATATATCTGGTGAGAGGTTATGTGCTGGCCACATCAGATTTTTTAGTTTGTAGCTGTTGAATATGACACTTTTCTTTTATGAAAGCACGCCAGTAGAATATACAATAAACATTCTATTTTCTATATCAGTGCAATCTATAGAAAGTGTTAAACTATGTCTGATCTTACGAATAGCCTTATTACAATACATATCCAACCATCGCACTACCAACGTGCCAAAAAGTAAACATATAAAATAATGAAAAACTGTAGTAAGTACTCCGGTGGTAGTTTTTTAAAACGGTCCATAAACCGAACATTCTTGACTTTTTGTTCGCGAAATTGGAAAATCCTAACAATGCACCGTTCGAAGTGTGTTTGGGGCATGAAAAATTGGCAACATTAAGATGGTATCTGCGGAAACCAATACAAGATAAGAAAGGGAGAGTTTCGGAGCATGAATGCATAAACAGCGGAGGAAAATCCAGACTTATGGTAACGTTTCTCGCCCAGGCAAATGGGTTTAATATGATTGTAAGTTGATCCCGGACATTACTGCACTTGCAGGGAGGCGCGCACGTGAGAGGAATACCTACTCCTCGGGCTCCGGCTCTTCAGATCGATATAACTGGCAGCATGGCCTAACCAGAATGAAAGGGAATCTTAAAAAGGAATGCTTGCTGACAGGAATAAAATTCTGATATGGCAGAAATTGTGAGTTTAATTAAAAAATTCTGCACCAGCATTCCGCAATATTGTCTATTGAAGGTCTTTGAATTTTTAATAATCATCGTACTGTTACTCCTGCGAGGAGAAATAACAAGAATTACATCTGTTTCTTCGGAAGCTTTCGACAATTTAGCGGATTAGTATTCGTGCGATTCTACAGTTTACAATGTTTTATGAATCATAGTAGCTGATTTCTTTCTCTTTGCACAGTTTTGCTACCTTATTTGTCTAAGAGATTAGTATTGTTTTTATTTATTTAATGCTGGCTTAAAAATTTAACTAAATGTTTATTATTTAATTCGTAGAAAAAGGCTTAATAGATCAAGGAGAATAAAAATAAACGAAAAAAGAATTTGTGAAAATTCAAGGACCTATATCCGTATTTCTATATCTAGTAGGACGCTCTAACCAACTGAGCTACGAGTTCCAAATGACGTCAATGAATCTTTCACTAATATTTTTACATATCGTAACGAGTACACTCTCCTAACTGGAGAGACGAATACTTATTGAGAACGCGTAGCTCAGTTTGTTAGAGCGTCCTACTAGATATAGCAATGCGCTGGGTTCAAATCCCAGCGAGGTCTATGAATTATTTACAAATTCTTTCCGTTTACCGTCCGTCACCTTTAGGTAAGGAAGGTATTATCTTTGGTCAAAAAATTTGGTGGTGAGTTTTTGATAAATAAGCACGTTTTAGGGTCCATAGAATACGGTTTTACTATTTTTACGATTATATCTGTATATGTGTGAGTGTGTGTGTGTGTGTGTGTGTGTGTGTGTGCGTGTGTCTGTGTGTGACAAAATTTTCGCCTAATACTACAATTCCAAAAATTATAATTCTTTCGTATTCTTCTTCGTTACATCCATATGAAGAGAAGATTAGATTTTGGTTATAATTGGTCAACCGGACGTACCCTAATTTGAAGATTTTAACAGTTTTTCTTGAAAAAACGATGTTAAATATCATTTTTCCACATTTAATGTTATTATAAATATTAAAGAATATTTTATTCTCCATACGATTTGAATGCATTTTATACTTCATATTAAATGGATATCAAATTAAAAAAATATAAAGAAATTAAATATTATATGTTAGACAGCTATGCTATAAATCTGGAAACAGCTGCTATATTAAGAAATTTCTG
This sequence comes from Harpalus rubripes, assembly GCA_963082715.1. Classification (NCBI taxonomy): domain Eukaryota; kingdom Metazoa; phylum Arthropoda; class Insecta; order Coleoptera; family Carabidae; genus Harpalus; species Harpalus rubripes. The sequence goes on along the minus strand of OY720452.1, from coordinate 4,362,912 downwards.
ATTGAAAGGCAAAGGTGTCAGTGTAAAGTGCAGTTGACAGTATGTTTGTGCTATAATTTTACTGGAAATATAGGATCTTTTGTTAGAAACTTTCTGTATGGAATTTGTATAAAATATATACAACTGCCTTAAGGTAATGTACAAGAAAGAGAATCTTTTGCAAGGAACTTTCTGTATGACATTTATAGAAAATACATAGAACTGACGGAAGGTAATGTGCTAGACATATGGTAACGAGTACACTCTCTTAATTGGAGAGATGAATACTCATCGAAAACTCCTAGATCCGTTGGTTAGAGCGCCCTACTAGATATAGCAATGCCCTGGGTTCAAATCCCAGCGAGGTCTATGAATTATTTACAAATTCTTTCTTGGTTTGTTTAAAATCTCCTCGATCTATATAAGCTTATTTATACGAAATCACAAATAATAATTATAATAGTATATTAAAGAACGTGTTTTATAAGACATGTTTTTTTCGCACGCGACAAAATTTAGAAAACGAGCGTTGACTATTTTTTATATTTTGCGCCTTCTACAATAACATTTACTTACTCAATTTGTGATTATATTTGTAACCATTTGTACATTGTCATGTAAATAATCTTCCCTAAATAAAAATAATAATAATAATTTCGACATTATATTATTAAAATGAATTATCAATTAACTAAAAAGAAATTAGGTAAAAATGGGTTAAAGAAACGTCATCTAGTACCAACCGTCTAAAACAAAAAATTGCGTATTGAAATGAACGCAAAATAAAAAAACGTTTATTACTTAATTTTTTTAACACACTAATATATGCACTATAATATTAAGGCCCTGTAATATTATTTCTGGTTAAACTACAAATAAATAACTTGAATTTTAATTTAAAAGAGTGCTTTATGAAAATGTAATGTAAATATTTTACTAAATATAAAAATAAAAAAATTAATATTAGTTATTTTCCATAGGTAATGACAATAATTAAAATGAAAGATATTTATTTGTAACTTATGCCCGGTTTCCCCAATATCAAATAAATCTTTGAATAGCTTATTCGTCGAATAAGAGAAAAATATCGCATATGACAGCTAGAATAAATCCTGACATGCGATATTTTTCTCTTATTCGACGAATAAGCTATTCGAAGATTTTTTAATGTTGGTGAAACCGGGCATTAGACTAAGTTACCAACTTCAGAATTAAAAAAAAATCCCCATAAACATTTATACAAATTTGTTCAGTTTAACAAAAACAGTAGTACAAAATTCACTTTGCGTACCTACACGAAATAGGAAAAATTTATTTATTATTGTTTTAGTTTTCTTCTGCTTCCTTATTTATTATTTGTCAGAGTTTTCCTGAGGAAATATAATTTATTGTTAGAATATATTGACTTTCGTCCTTATACGTTATAAATAAAAGACGAAGAAGATACTTGTTCCCAATGAGTGTCGACCTTTGTTTGAAATACCGCTGCTATATTTACTTGGGTAAATGCCTTCAGCTATTAACCTCCTTTATTTAATATAACCTTTCATAAACAGTCTTCGCAGCTACAGAATTCAGAATCTATATATACGAGCTTGTTTGATAAGTCCGTACAAAACGAAAGATGTGGACCACTACAATAAAATTGTCGTCATTTTTAGTATGTAGCAATTTTTGAAGGATCTTATATCATTTTTACCTCCCGCTCCTCTTAGGGAGGTATAAGAATCGTGCTAAAAATCGCATATCGAGATTTTGGTAAATGACCACGTTTTAAGGTCACTAGAATCCAATTTTAACATTTTCACGATGATGTCTGTGTGTATATGTGTATGTGTCTATATGTGGATCCTCCACTCTAACTCAAATACTATTATTCTGAAAATTTTGAAAATTTGTATTTCGAAATTAAATAAAACTGATTTTTGGACTTCCATTATTTTTATTTAACAAAAACACAAATTTTCACAACGTTTCGGTAGCTAATATCTGCTGCCGTCAGCAGGTGTACTGATAATACTGACTAATTCCTAATACTACGAGCGTTATAACTGGTAAAATGAGGGTGGTCAAGCGTGGTTGGGAGTTCAAGTGTGTCTGGTGGTCCATGATTGGTTGTCGTCTCCTGTGCAATGTGTTTTTGTTAAATAAAGATAATGGAAGTCCAAAAATCAGTTTTATTTAATAACGAGACATTATCTTATAAATTGTATTTCGAACTTTCTCTATTATGGAAAGAGCCCATTAGATTTTGGTATAAATCGGATAACAGGAAATGGAACTTTACTAGAAGCTCAAAATAGTTTTTCTTCGAAAAATACCTTTAAATGTTATTTTTTTCGAGATTAACTTTGTTATAAAAATTAAAGATTATTAAATTTTCTACAGATTTGCGTTAATACTTTTTCTACATATATTATGGATAAAGTAATAAAATTATCTATAATTTAAATCCCAGATCCTACGCTTTATACAAACAAAACTTCTTACGCAGTTATTCAAATGTATGTAACTGACAGGTAAATGTCACTGTCAAAGAACTAATCATTTCAAATTAATAACAGTAACGTTTTAAAAAGAAAAAAGTAAATAGAACAATAGGAAAGGAAATCAAAACAGTTTCCAGCATAAATAAATATGTAGGTATGTATTTAGATTAATAAAAATTAACGATTCGCCAAAAAGTTTAAGCTAATTCTCATTATTGGATTAGTGAATTTAAATTTTAATGTACATTTTATTATCAGAAAAGGTAGTTACTTGGATTATATTAGACAATAGTTTAAGAAATAAACAGCCAAAATTAGAGTAAAATTCGCTAATCCAAAAATAAGGATTAGCTAAATCTTTTTTTTGACTCGGGCGGTTAATGGCGGGAGGTATTGTATTGGCCACTCCAGATTTTTACATAACACGATGGTGGGATGAAAAGTACGTAGTTAACCTAATAATAAGAAAGTTGATATATCTTTTTAAAATAAAATTTATTTTTCAATATATACTACGTTTACATGCAGTTTTGAAAATGGTTTTAGTTTTCAGTCAAAATTATGCAAAACTGTTTACATGCAGTTTTCAAAACAAGTTTAAAAGTTGATTTGAAATCAGTTTTGGCGCATGCGCATTTAGCTGATGTAAGTGACAGATCCTCTTCACTCCAAATACTTCATTTTGCAATTATTCCAATTATTTTTTATACTTCGTACCACTACGCACTAAAACTACACAACTGTCAGTATATTTGAAGGTTAGTAACACAAAGCGGCAGAAACGTTATGCTCTGTACGCATGCGCAGTATTGAAATTGAATTTAAGTGTTTACATGAGTAGTTTTGAAACTAGTTTTCAAGTCCAACCCATGAATTTTAGTTTTGGTTTCAGATAATTCAAAACCGTTTTGACACTGTATACATGGCGTTTTCAAAACTAAAAACGGTTTCAAACCTGCATGTAAACTCAGTAATAGTCTCCTAACATTACATTGCATTTAGTCTAATAATGTTCTAATACATTAATCCCATCTCCCATCTCGAAATGTGCTTTCTTCAAGGTCTGCAAAATAAGCGTTTAAAAGTCTCTGTCTTCTCAAAAAAAAATTAGCTTAGAGAAAAAATGGGAATCAGATGGAACCAAAATCGCAAATAAATATATTTAAAACATCTGGCCATTACAATAAGCTAGATCATTCCAATACCTATGTATATTTTTCTATTTTCGTTTTGCATTCGTCCGCCACATACATTTCTCTATTTTGTGTCTCCCGCCGTTATTGTTAGGTATTTGGGTCAGCGGCAGATAAAGAATGCATACATTTGAGTTATTGAAAAGCCAGAAGAGATTTTCATTTAAATGTATGTAAATCTGGCTGTAGATGTCAGTGTTCTGTGTTTCTCCTTGTACGATAGGATACGATAGTATGTGCGTGAACGTTTAATATTAAAGGCTGCAATGGTCCATGTCGATCCCTGTATCCCGTAGAGCTCGGATCGGGATAATATAAATCCCGGATCCCATGTTGAATGCGAGGAATTCCACGCTACAACGCTCATGAGATAACTGTACCACGTTTTTATTTTGAAGGATTGAAATATTGGCAAGAGAAATGTTATAATTTCTTTTAAACGTAATGCCATCACGGCATATTACCCATTGCTGGGTGTACCAATCTACTTTGTACACATTTACCTATTAACTAATTAGCCTTATTAACTAACTTAATCTAATAGGTATATATTTGTACACAGATATCGGTTGCGAATCTGGAGAGCTAGGTTGGATCCTGACTGACGCCAAAATTATTTAAATTTTTCAAAGATCATTCGAATTTATTATAATTGTTAGTTTTTGAGTAAAAGCACTGTTTAATAACCCTACAAATAGTATTTTCCGTAACTTAACCACGACCGTGGTTATGGTTCAAGTGGTCAGGTTATGGTCACTGAAATGTGGTTGTGATTCGGAACATCTTGGTTAATTTGTGTCGGTAAAGCAGGGAACTACCGCGTCATTAGAAATAAGTGACAACATAACTTTTATCTATCTTTATACTAACGTAAATATTATACATATCAGTTTATAATATATAGTAATTTTCTGTCTATACAATATTATTTATTAAATTGTAAGAAATAAGAATATGACCACAACAAACACAAAAAATTTGTGGTCGTCGTGGTCACGAAAAGGTAACCAAAACTTTCAGGAACCACAGGAACCGAAATTGAACCGCGATCCTGAAATTATGTTTTGGTTATATTACGGAACGAACGCATAACCAGAACCTTGGTCACCGCGGTTAAGTTACGGAATATACTAAATGTACAACTTTCAGCTCGTCGATTGTGCAGTGTTAGTGGATCAATACGAATTTCATTTGGCATAATTTACGATGGCAGGATATCCCGTGGCGCATTGAAATCTTCATCTAAATAATCTTGATTTCCTATTTAATCTTCATTCTCAGTTATTACTGCATAACGTTGCAATTAAATTACCAAAATTGCATTGTATATCATCGCCCTATCCCTTTACTTACAGTCAGTGTTCTAATTTTCACTTCCAAACAGGAAAACCAGTTTAACGTCATTCAGGAGGCTGTCTCCAAAGGAATTAGAAACGGTCTCTTTCGTCTTCTGCATTTTTTCTTCCTTCGGCACTGTGTTATACAGATGTATAGGGTACGTGCACGTCACCATGTCAAAATCAGCTGGCTGGAAATAAGCATATGCTACTATGTGATTCACTAAAGAAATAAATATTTTTATCTCCCGTCATACCGTAGGTAAGGGAGGTTATGTTATCGGTTCAAAAATTCGATGGTGTTTTCATTGAATAAGCAGGAATTAGGGCCCCTACAACACATTTTTACTATTTTTACGATGATGTGTGTGTGTGTGTGTGTGTGTGTGTGTGTGTGTGTGTGTGTATGTGTGTGTGTATGTGTGTGTGTGTGTATGTGTGTGTGACGATTTTTTCGTCCACGATAACTCTTATCACAAACTTCCAAATAATTCTATTTTCCGTATTTAAGCTTTCTGCAGTCATATAAAGAGTTGATTAGATTTTGGGTGAAATTGGATGACCAGAAGTGATACTTCACATGAAGCCTATAACAGTTTTTAATGAAAAACTATATTAAAATATAATCCAAAATTTTTCAACTTTAGTATTTAAGACTTTTATATAAAGAGGAACAACATATTAGATTTTGGCTAAAAGTAATAAACCAGGAGTGATACTTTACTTGAAGCTCTAAACAGATTTTCGTGAAAAATATACCAAAACTTGTAAAATTTAGTATTTAAGACTTTTATATAAAGGGAAGCAACATATTAGATTTTGGCTAAAATTGATAAACCGGAAGTGATACTTTATTTGAAGTTATGAACAGATTTTCGTGAAAAATAAATTGATACAATCGAAAACTTTTCATATTTGGTAATTAAGACTTTTATATTAATGAGAACGACATACTAGATGTTTTCTAAAATTGATAAACCGGAAGTACTACTTTACAGGTAGCTATAAACAGATTTTCTTGAAAAAATATATTAAAACATGATTCAAAACTTCTCAAATTTAGTATTTAAAACTCGTGTACTTAATTTGGAGTTCTTAACAGATTTTCGAGGAAAAACATAATCTAAAATTTGGTATTACAGACTTTTCTATTTATTGGAACAACAAATTAGATTTTTGGGAAAACTTGGAGAATAACAATCTGATGAAAATGTTTTATTACATAGCCGACGTTTCGGCACCAAATATGCCTTTTTCAGGGAAATGTAAACTTACTGAGTTGATAATTTGTTTTTGTGCAACCGGACGCGAAATAAGCATTTCGTAGCCGCAATACAGGCCGCGAAATTGAATTTCGCAACCGTTGTCATAGTAGCGGCCGCAAAATTAGGTAAACAATCACTTTGACACTTGAGAATTGCATGGTTTTGTTTATCAAATGTTAATCCCATAGCCACCTTGAAAGCTAACTTTCTATTTATAATGAAACTGTTGAAAATTAATAAAATTTGTTCTTACAAATTTTTTACGGTTGCACAAAAAATATTGTGTACACCTTGTCCGCGAAATCCTTTAGCGTCCTCGAGATTGTCTTGCCTCGACCGCAAGCGGCCTCGGCGACAATTTTTCTCTCGGTACGCTAAAGAGTGATTTCACGGCCTTGATATACAAATAACTATTAGAATTGTTGAATTACAGAAGTACATTGTCAAAATTATTTTTTTAAAAATAATAATTTTGAGAATGTACTTTTGTAATTCAACAATTCTAAACAAATTTTCAACTCAGTAAGTTTACATTTCCCTGAAGAAGGCATTTACATTAGTCATTGTACCGTCATCGTACCGTCGTTGTGTACCGCTAATGTAAATCAAGCCTTATATAAAATATTGTTTTCTCTGCGAAGTTTTTATTTGCTGGTCACTTGTAAATTACCCAAACGATGACGACGGACATCATTAATCATAACTGTATGTCCTTTTCAAGGTCATTGAACAAGTTTTCCTCCATCATTCCTCATCTTGTTTAAAGTCCATTTCCTTGAAAAATCCCTTAAAACCCTGCCGCACCTATACATCACTGCATCTTATCGTCCTCTGTATTCACATGGGCGTGCAACTGGGGAGTAAACACACATATGCTGGACAGTTATGCCAACGACGAGTTATTGCCGGGGGCTTATCTTTCAGGTAGGATTATAAGGGTGACACTCCAAGTGAGAAGATGGTGATGTTGATGGTTATAGATGGAGCATTTGAATTTGGGGAGGTTATGGCTTTTTGGGCTATTAACTATAGATGATTTTCTGGATTTTTCATAAGGAAATATACTACACTATGGAGACACATTTAAACGTAAAATTTTGGGAAATATATTGGGCCCGAAGAATTCTAGGGAACTAAATTAATGGCGGCCAGTAAGACATGTCAAATATGTAAACGTCAAAAACTATCGTTCCTAGTGCACAATAGGGTACCTTTATAACCAGGGTATGGCCATGGGCCAAGATCGCCGCCATTGTCGGTAATTGATTTTCCTATTTATTTGTAATAAATGTGATATTATATTATAAAAGAATATTAAATTATCACACTGTGAATTTATAAAGGTAAGAAAAATTAATTTATTTAAGAGATACACAATTATTATTAAGATATACATTTAGAGGTTATGTAGAATATATGACATGGGTTGTTATTATCACATCTAATTTAATATCTGTAGTTCTTATTTACATAATAATTGTATATTCTAAACTTACCTTTTAAAAATTTAAATGATTGTGCTTAATATTGGTAATTTTTAGTTGTTTTCAGTGACAGTAATCGTGATGGGTATCTTAACAAACTACACAAGTAAATAAGATAAAATATATTACTTACACTTTAAATACATATTAAAATGATAATTAAATGTGTTTTTCATTAAAATAAAACAAATAGCCACGAAAATACATAATACTTTGCGCAAGAACAACACATATAACAGATGTCCCGGTAATGGCGGACGAAACTTGAGCCACGCCATGGCCATACCCTGGTTATAAAGGTACCCTAGTGCACAAAAGTAGTCAGCGCCGACAGCGGACAAAAATGACAAAATGGTTACTCATTGAAACATAGCAAAGTTATGTTTTATGTCAGAATAATTTTGCAATTTCTATTTTATAAAATATTTGCAATAAATGCGAATGATAGGATATCAAATATTATGTGATGCATTGGGGGATGTAATAATTCTCTATCAAATTCTATAAATTTCCTAGAAGATTATATGAGGAACAGATGTTTAAGAAAATAACTTTCAACAGATATCTTCTACTAACATGAAAAATTCTTTTAGGTATACATATTTTCTCATTGTAAAAGATACTTATCATATGAATAAAATTCCGACAAAGGTAGTCTGATTGCAATAATGAATTATAAAAAAATGTGTTTCTTAAGTTAATATTTGAACAAAATATAATACCTATAAAGGTGCATTCACAAATGAAAATTAGGTTTATGGTTTTTGTTAGGGTTTAAGTAAGTCATTCATAAATGTAAGTTTAAATTATCTGAAAATTAGTTTTGATATGTACAGACATCTATGTATATGCTTCAAAAACAAGATTAAAATATCAGTAGAGCAGTACTCAACAAGACACCTGTGCGCCGTGAATCTCTCATTCGCTTGGCATTATTGGTTATATTTCAGCAATTAAGTTATAACAGTATCCATGTTCTTCTCGCATTTGTGTAAAAAGCCGAATCCACCAAATGGATACCAAATAAAGATGGGCGTATATATCCATATCATTTCAGACTTGTTCTCATTAGTGATATTTGTGACGTCAGACTAAATCATAAAGCAGAAAATTGTCTTAAAATTGTATAATACTTGCAGTTGTATGCAATAGAAGTCCATTTTTGACATAATTCGTATATTTATTATAGATTTTGTGCATGTAATGTTAATGTTAAAGACAGAAATTCACATGGTTCGTATTTTTCGTGTATTTTCTTTTCCGAGAATCTTCTTCATTTATTGCGAATATAAAAGAAAGATGCTAACATCATTCACTGATCGTGATATGTAGAAACTTTCTTCTTTCCAATCATTCAAGTTGTCCAACTTTTTAATCTCAATATCCTTGTATTGTGCCTCTTGTAACATTTAACTAATATAATAAATTATAATATAAATTTAAATATGATAAAATGGTTTACAGAAATCTCACATATTATGAGATAAATTATATTTTCTGCCACAGTACCTTCGCTGGTATTTTGACTTTTTTGAATTAGTCATATCACATATATAGCATTTTAAATATTTTATTTATTTATTTCAATTTACTATGATGTATAACATTCCTATACAATAGCAAAAATTCAAAATAAAATTGTAAAATGTATCACTCTCGAAATGTCAAAATTGATTCGGTAATCAAAAATGCCAATGTAGCCGTTAGAGGCGCTGACGCTCAAAATGTGCACATTGCCTATAGCAGCAAATAATTCAAATCGGTCGTCTTTTGTTTAAGGCTAGGTAGATAATATTCTAAGGGCCAGTTGTACAATCAGGGGTTAAGGTAAGGGTTAGTATTTAACAGCTGGTTAGTCAAAAAATGTGTTGTATGATAACAGGTTAAGCGTAACCATGGCTCTTAACCAGAATATTTTTAACTTTTGATGAAATAAGGGGTTAATGATTTAACAAAGTGTTAACGTATGACATTTGACGTTTGTTTAACTATTTGTAATGGCTTTTCGGCGACGTTTGGTAGTTGAATCTGATTCTGAAGATGAATTATTAGAAAATATGTTTTTAAGAAGTAGGAAAGCCAAGATAATTAGACAGACGCCTGACCATTTTAACGAACTTAACGACACTGATTTTTTACACGTTTTCGTTTAACGAAACCAACAGTGCAGCTGTTATTAGCTCAAAATTATCAAAATTTATAACATAAAACAGATAGGTACGCAATTAAAATTATTTTATAATTTACCATTATTTTGTATTACGCCCATAAACAAACTGCTATTGACATTGAGATTTTTGGCATGTGGCGACATGTTAATATGCGCTGGGGACTTCGCTGTTATAGAAAAACTAATATATTTTAATAATTTGTTACACGTTAAAAAAATATTTTAAAACATTCAGCAGGAAGCGAAAAATCGGCTTTTGATTAAATAAAATTTTATACATTGACTGCATTCCTGCTTACTTCTTTTATCCAATAACCAAGAAACTTCATGCACTTTATATCATAATTTATTTACCTTATCTTGTGTTGTGATCGCATCAGTTTTTTTATTCTCTATTATATCTTTATACTGGTTGACAAAATCCACTAATTTTAAACAATCATCTTGCATAAAATTAGGTGTTCTATTATGCTTAGTTTTTGACATTTTGAAATTTTAATTTAATTAAAACTGACGTATATGTCAAAATTGCAATAAAATAAAATTAATATTTTGTTTTATATAGTATAATTTGGAAAAACTGATCCAGTGTTAATTGACAGACTGGTAGGTAACCTTTAGAAAAATAGAAATGGTACAACTAATTGTGTTTTTTAACAAGTGGTTAGGTTAACTGTATGTTACGTAACCGTAGATACTAACTGTGTATTGTACAACTGGCCCTAAGTCACCCTGGTAACATTAGACCACCAATTTTAATTAATACAATACAGTGTATTCCATAAACAATTGTTCTTTCTATATTGTCTCCATTTCAAATCTCCCGCCTCTTTAATATTTTAATCCCCGTATACATTTTTGCATATTGTCACCGTGAGTAATCAAGATAAACAACGAAATAATTTCGTGGATGTATGTGGAGTGTTGGTAGGCCTGTCTGCCTATGCCGGAGGCCATTAGTTTTTCGAGGCAGTCATTGTTGCACCTAATCCTGCGCTTCCATTCATGAATATTCCAGGCACACTAGCGCCGCCACGCAATATGCTGTGGTACTTAACCCCCGAAGGGTAATGAGAGCGGGGCTTACAGGATCACCAGGAGTCACAAGCCAAAATGGCAACAGGGGATGCGAAGAAATGCAATGGAAATCATGTTATTTAATGAATGTTTACACAATGTTAATGAAGTAACAACTAAAGTCAATTATTACCTTCCAGCATCTATAGGTAAGGAATGTATTGTCGTGGGTCAAAAAAATTCGTTGATGAATTTTTAATAAACAATAAATCCAATAATACAATTTCGGAAATAACAATTTTTTGTATTCATTGTTAAATACATTCTTGTTAAGAGCTAAGTACATTTTGAATATAATTGGCCAACCGGAAGTACCCTCATTTGAAGCTTTTAAATTTAAAAGTTCATGAAAAAACCTGATGTGGCCAGCACATTACCTTCCGTCAGTTCTATGTATTTTGTATAAATGTCATACAGAAAGTTATTTGCAAAATATTCTATTTCTTGTACATTACCTTAAAGCAATTGTATGTATTTTATACAAATTCCATACAGAAAGTTTCTAACAAAAAACCGGTACATAAATTTCAGGACTGTATTATATCAAAAATAAGAAAACTGAATATTTGTCGTCATAAAATAAATATGATAGCTCACAATATCTACCATTTCTAAAATATTGGCCATTTTTACCTTCCGTCACCTTTAGGTAAGGAAGGTATTGTATTTGGTCAAAAAATTCGATGATTAGTTTTTACTCAATAAGCACGTTTTAGGGTCCCTAGAATACGAATTTACTATTTTTACGATGATGTCTGTATGTGTGTGTGTGTGGATGTGTGTGTGTGTGGATGTGTGTGTGTGTGTAACAAAATTTTCGTCTGCGATAACTCTAATACTACAGTTACAAAAATTATATTTTTTTCGTATACTTCTTCGTTACATCCATAGGAAGAGCTGATTAGATTATGGTTACAATTGGTCAACCGGAAGTACCATCATTTGAAGATTTTAACAGTTTTCCTTGAAAAAACTATGTTAAATATAATTTTTTCACATTTGATGTTATTATAAATATTAAAGAATATTTTATTCTCTATACGATTTGACTGCATTTTATACTTAATATTAAATGGATATAGAGTTAAAAAATTATAAAGAAATTAAATTTCATAAAGTAGCCATAGCTGTGGAAACAGCTACTATATTAAGAAAATTCTGATTGAAAGATGTCAGTGTCAAGTGAAATTGACATAGTGTGTCTGTCTTATAATTTTACTGGAAATATAGGATCTTTTGCTTTCTGTATGGAATTTGTATAAAATACATACAACTGCTTTAAGGTAATGTACAAGAAATAATAATAATAATAGTAATACATCTTTTATTTCTGCAGATACATTACACTGTATATAGAAAACGTCACAAAATAATAATTTTCTGTATGAAATTTGCATAAAATACATGCAACTGCCCGAAGGTAATGTACAAGAAATAGAATATGTATTTAATTTAACAAGGAACTTTCCGTATGAAATTTGTACAAAATACATAGAACTGACGGAAGGTAATGTGCTGGCCACATCAGATTTTTACCTTCCGTCACCTTTAGGTAAGGAAGGTATTGTCTTTGGTCAAAAAATTCGGTGGTGAGTTTTTGATGAATAAGCACGTTTTAGGGTCCCTAGAATACGATTTTACTATTTTTACGATGATGTCTGTATGTGTGTGTGTGTGTGTATGTATGTATGTATGTGTGTCCGTGTGTGTGTGTGTGTGTGTGTGTGTGTGTGTGTGTGTGTGTAACAAAATTTTCGTCTACGATAACTTCCATACTACAATTCTAAAAATTATAATTCTTTCGTATTTCTCTTCGTTACATCCATGTGAAGAGCTGATTAGATTTTGGTTAGAATTGGACAACCGGAAGTACCCTCATTTGAAGATTTTAACAGTTTTTCTTGAAAAAACTATGTTAAATATCATTTTTTCACATTTAATGTTATTATAAATATTAAAGAATATTTTATTTTCTATACGATTTGATTGCATTTTATACCTAATATTAAATGGATATAGAGTTAAAAAATTATAAAGAAATTAATTTTCATAAAGTAGCCATAGCTGTGGAAACAGCAACTATATTAAGAAAATTTTGATCGAAAGATGTCAGTGTCAAGTGAAATTGACATAGTGTGTTTGTCTTATAATTTCACTGGAAATAGGTATAGGATCTTTTGCTTTCTGTATGGAATTTGTATAAAATACATACAACTGCTTTAAGGTAATGTACAAGCAATAATAATAATAATAAATCTTTTATTTCTGCAGATACATTACACTGTATATAGAAAACGTCACAAAATAATAATTTTCTGTATGACATTTGCATAAAATACATGCAACTGCAGGAAGGTAATGTACAAGAAATAGAATATTTAATTTAGCAAGGAACTTTCCGTATGAAATTTGTACAAAATGCATAGAACTGACGGAAGGTAATGTGCTGGCCACATCAGATTTTTTAGATTGCTTTGAATTTAAATGCTTCACTTATTGAGTGCAAGATTTGAATCAATGTTTTTGAAACAGATCTCTCCTTAATCTTGCGATTTTTACCCCTTCTTTAGAAACCCCTGACTAAGTATATTTCTTCCCCAAATCGCAACATTCGATTCTTAGCGTAAACCTGCACCGGGATATAATGGCATAATGAATTGAATTTGTTTACAGCCATTAATTTTGCAATGCAGCTTTCGGTCCAAAGTCCAACCGAACCGTGGTCGAAGGGATTCCAAAACAGAGGGAAAGGATTCATTAACCCTTGCAGGACCAACCCTTTATTTCCAAGGATTTTCTTTCATTTGCCTCGAAAGCCGGAAAGGATAATTAACTGACAGCAATGAATATGATACAGAAATTTGCATACCAAGCAAGGAATGCAAAAATGCAATTTTTAAATAAACAGTATTACAAATCTGATATAACACATTGTGTTAAAAAAAAATCCTAACTCGGAGTAGGCTATGAACAAAGAAACGTATGTCAATTTAAAAATATTTAATTAAATGTCAAGTTTTTACCTCTCGTTAAGAGAGGTATTGAATTCATGCTAAAAATCGCATATCCAGATTTTAGCGAATAAGCACGTTTTAAGGTCCCTAGAATCCGATTATAACATTTTTACGATGATGTCCATATGTGTGTGTGTGTGGATTTGTGTGTGGATTCACGATTTCTCAAATACTATAAGACTTAAGACATTTATAACTACGGATTCCTCAATCTAACAATAATGGGAAGAGTTGATTAAGTTTTGGTAACAATTGGACAACCGGAAGTAGTAGTTACAAGAAAAATATCATCTAAATATTATTTATCGAAAATTTATGTAAATACTTATATTAAAGAACGTTAAATTCTTTATTCGATAAATATAAATTCATTATTATATCTTCTATAGATTTAGAGATAAAGAAATGCATATAAAATAATTTGATGTAAAAATTCTCAGATCAAACTACTTCAAGGCAAGAAATTCAAATGTTTGTAATTGACACATAAATGCCACTGTCAAAAATATTTGTACATTATTATGAACATTATGAAAATTTAAAAAAGTCAACAACGCAAAAGAATATACATAAAAAAGAATATAAAAGGAATTTGCGAAAAAATGACGAATATAAAGAAAAAGAAAAGGAAAGTAGAAAAAGAAAATTTCAGGATATTGAATATAAAGAAAATGTATGTATTGTACATAATTTATATTAAAATATCCCGTAGATTTTGCAAATATATGTGAGAATTATTTTGTAGTGAGACATGAATATATGTATTTGTATTTAAAAATATATTTCGTTTTATGCGTACAACCAGGTAAAATATCTGGAGAGAGGTTATGTGCAGGCCACATCAGATTTTTCTTCTTGAATCTTATTTTTATTGAACACGCTATATAAATACGAGAGTCACTGTCAAAAATTTGTATGCCACTGTCAAAAATATTTGTACATTATTATGAACATTATGAAAATTTTAAAAAAAGTCAACAACGCAAAAGAATATACGTAAAAAAGAATATAAAAGGAATTTGCGAAAAAATGACGAATATAAAGAAAATGAAAAGGAAAGTAGAAAAAGAAAATTTCAGGATATTGAATATCAAGAAAATGTATGTATTGTACATAATTTATATTAAAATATCCCATAGATTTTGCAAATATATGTGAGAATTATTTTGTAGTGAGACATGAATATATGTATCTGTATTTAAAAATATATTTCGTTTTATGCGTACAACGTACAACCAGGGTCCCGATTCTTGAAATTTTTTGCATACGTAAGTGGGAGAGATGCGCATGCGAACTGCATATTGGTATTCTTGAAACGAAATCGTGTGGTCGTAGGCGAATATTCCGTGCGCAATTACATCGCATGGGTATGAATGACTTGAAAGTATCATTCGCACACGAAACTGTGTCTGTCACTTGTGTTTGGTGTATCAGTACTTCGATGATATAAATCAAATTGTTTTTATATAATTCCACGTACGTTTTATGATCTTATAACGACGCCAATTATAAATCTAGAGTCTCCATACACTCAAGTATAATATTGGACAAATGTGTGCTCGTGCATTAATAGAACGATGCAATGGATAGATAAAAAGGACGCCTTTTAACGAGCTTTGCATTCCAAATCTGAAATGGTTAGCAAAATTACGAGTATTATTATTATTACATAACACTTGCATATTAACAATGTCATATTATATACTTACATACTGTAAACTAAGAAAAATAATACCTACTATATCAAATAATTACTGAGTTTACATGCAGTTTTGAAACCGTTTTTAAAACGTTTTTAGTTTTGAAAACGCCATGTATATAGTGTCAAAACGGTTTTGAATTATCTCAAACCAAAACTAAAATTCATGGGTTGGACTTGAAAACTAGTTTCAAAACTACACATGTAAACACTTACAATTCAGTTTCGATACTGCGCATGCGTACAGAGCATAAGGTTTCTGTCGCTTTGTGTTACTAGCCTTCAAATATACTGACAGTTGTGTAGTTTTAGTGCGTAGTGGTACGAAGTATAAAAAATAATTGGAATAATAGCAAAACGAAGTATTTGGAGTAAAGAGGATCTGTCACTTACATCAGCTAAATGCGCATGCGCCGAAACTGTTTTCAAATCAATTTTTAAACTTGTTTTGAAAACTGCATGTAAACAGTTTTGCATAATTTTGACAGAAAACTGAAACCATTTTCAAAACTGCATGTAAACGTAGTAAATATATTAAAATCAAAACACTTATGGTTTATGACAGCGTCACTGACAGCTACGGCTGACAGCTTTGGTTGACAGGTTGACAGTGACAGTTAAAAAACAATTATATGATGAAGCATTCACGTGGTACAAATGTTTCGTTTTGATTGGCTGCTACATACTACGTTCGTTTGCTTTCGAGAATCGTATGCGTAGGCTTCAGCGGAGTTTCGTTTAGTATTCAAGAATGCCACTCATACTCGTACGTATAGTACTGTTCGTGCACGAAACTAAGAAGACGAATTTTGTCGCGTGCGGAAAATTTCGCCTGATTTCAAGAATCGGGCTCCAGGTAAAATATCTGGCGAGAGGTTATGTGCTGGCCATATCAGATTTTTCTTGTTGGATCTTATTTTTATTGAACACACTATATAAATATGAAAGTCGCGTTACAATATCGATACCTATTAAGAATAGCAAGCAAGTCCTATACTTTTCTTTTTTTCTTGGTGGAAAATTTCCTGAAAACAGAAAAATCAAATAACACATCACGCATTTTATACATATCATCCCTAACGCCCTCACATTACGTCCCCCATAGTGGCAATCCTGTTCATCATCGCTCGATGACTGCAGAATCAAATATTCCTGTAACGTGGTTTCCTTCAAGATTACCACCCACACACACGCAGTGCAGTCACCGGGGAAATGCAACGTTGCCAATGCACCGCGACCCTGCTGCCATCTGGGTGCACAACACGTGAAATCAGATTACGCAGCCTGAAAATTTATTTACCAAGGATTTCGGATATTGATTTTCAAGGACGGATTTTCAGGGATGATATAATTGTGAAGATATCGTTAGGTTTAGCTCTTTGGTGACTTTTTCGTAATAGGGCTTTTGCAAGAATTTTTATATGTCTTCTAAATATTAAATTTAAAAAAATGTACCATAAATAACTATTATTACTAAGAAAAATATGCATAAACTTTCATTTAAAATACTTTTTAAAAATCGTGAAACCGGCTCATTTTTACCTTCGTCGCCTTTAGGTAAGAAAGGTATTATCTTTGGTCAAAAAATTCGATGATGAGTTTTTAATCAATAAGCACGTTTTAGGGACCGTAGAATACGATTTTACTATTTTTACGATGATGTCTGTGTGTGTGTGTGTGTGTGTGTGTGTGTGTGTGTGTGTGTGTGTGTGTGTGTGTGTGTGTGTGTGTGTGTGTGTATGTGTGTGTGTGTTTGTGTGTGTGTGTGTGTGCATGTATGAGTATGTGTGTGTGTGTGTATGTGTATGTCTATGTGTACGTGTATGTGTACGTGTATGTGTATGTATATGTGTGTGTATGTGTGTGTGTGTGTATACCACCTTTCCAAAAATCATAATTTTTGCGTATGCCTTTCTTTATATCCATGTAAAGAGCTGATTAGATTTTGGTTATAATTGGTCCATCGGGAGTATCACAAGACTGGATGGTGATTTTTTTATGAATAAGCACGTTTTAGGGCCCTTAAAATACGTTTTTACTATTTGTGGATGTGGGTGTGTGTGTTTGTTTGTGTGTTTGTGTGTGTATGTTTGTGGATGTATGAGAGAGTGTGTGTGTGTGAGAGTGTGTGTGTGTGTGAGTGTGTGTGTGTGTGTAACAAAAATTTCGTCTGCAATGATAACTATAATACTACAATTTCAAAAAAAAAATTCTTTCGTATTCTCCTTCGTTACATCCATATGAAGAGCTGATTAGATTTTGGTTACATTTGGTAAACCGGAAGTACTCTCATTTTAAGATTTTAACAGTTTTTCTTGAAAAAACATATTTAATGTTATAAATTTAAAGAATATTTTATTCTCTACACGATTTAACTGCATTTTATACATAATATTACATATATATATATATATATATATATATATATATATATATATATATATATATATATATATATATATATATATATATATATATAATTCTTATTGAAAGATGTCAGTGGCACGTGAAATTGACATAGTGTGTTTGTCTTGTAATTTTACTGGAAATATAGGATCTTTTGCTAGAAATTTTCTGTATAAAATACATACAACTGCCGGAAGGTAATGTACAAGAAATAGAATCTTTTGCAAGGAACTTTTTATAAAATTTGTATAAAATACATAGAACTGACGGAAGGTAATGTGCTGGCCACATAATATTTGTTAATGATATTTTTGTAAATTTAAATTATTCTGTTTATAATTTTATATTCCTGCCACGTATGGGCAAAGGAAGTGTACTTTACCGGAGGTCCTGAGGTTAACCGGAAATGGAATAGCATCCCACGGGAATACTTAACCGGAACACTGGACTAGGATGTGTTTTGTTTATGTTTATCTCAGCAACCTAAGGCTAAACTACACCATTCAGGAAAAAGGATTATTACATGTTAAATGGACGACGCATTTATTTTTAAAAAGGCTTGAGTGGTCCTTACCAAAGACTAATAAAATATTAAAAAGAACTAAGTTTTAAAAGGCAAACATAAAATTTTAAAAAACTTATTTCGAATCCGATTGTCGTTGTGGTGTTTTCTCCCCGAAAGCTTTGAAATTAAAAACTCAAAGATACAAATCGTGTGCGAATAAAAAATAAAAAAATCTGGTGTGGCCAACACAATACCTCCCGCCATTTACAGCCCAAGTCACTTAATCCTTATTTTTGGATTAGCGAATTTAACTCTAATCTTGGCAGTTTATTTCTTAAAATATAGTCTAATCTAATCCTAGTAACTCCCTTCTTTTTAAACCCGTCAACAGGATTAAATCGCAAGTCAGAATGGGTTCACATTCACACACATCCATGCTTTAGTGGGATTCGAACCCAGAGCCCCGAGGGCACTCATGACAAGAGGCGTTGCTCTAACCATAGACAAACAGCAAGCTGCTGTTTTCTGTGCCCTAACCATTGTGCCACCGGAGCTATAATAAAATGAAGATTAAATTTTAAATACCGGAATAGAATAGAATTCATTAATCCAAAAATAAGGATTAGCTTAAACATTTTTGTGAATTATTAATTTTATTAATCTCAATAAATACCTACATATTTACTTATGCTGGAAACTGTATTCCTTTTCTATTGTTCTATTTACCTTTTTTCTTTTTAAAACGTTACTAATATTATTTTGAAATTATTAGATCTTTGATAGTGACATTTATCTGTCAGTTACATACACTTGAATAACTGCGTTTTGTTTATTTAAAGCGTAGGCTCTGAGATTTAAATTTTAGATAATTTTATAAATTTATCCATAAAATATATAGAAAAAGTATTAATGCAAATCTATAGAAAATTTAATAATGTTTAATTTTTTATATTTTTTTCTAATGAGGTCTCGTGGCCGTATGCCTGAGTGTATGGTCGTGAATCTGGGGAACCGGGTTCGATCCCGACCGACGCCAAATATTTCGAATTTTAAATGGCACAAAATTGACCCCTGTGGTGCACTCTCCACGCCACCAAGGAGTGCCCGTGAGGTGACGCCTGATAAACGCCCGCACGGTACAAATATGTCATCATCATTACCGATATCTGCATACAAAGCAGATTGGCACACCCAGCATTGGGTAAAATGCCGTGATGATATATTTATTTATTTATTTAATTTTTATAATAATATTAATCTCGAAAAAATAACATTTAAAGGTATTTTTTGAAGAAAAACTATTATGAGCTTCTAATAAAGTGCCATTTCCGGTTATCCGATTTTCACCAAAATGGGCTCTTTCCATTACAGAAAAAGTTCGAAATACAAAAGGTTTCAAAATTTTCTGAATGATAGTATTTGATTTAAAGTGGGGGATCCACACACATACACACAGGCATCATCCGGGAAATGTTAAAATTGGATTCTAGAGACCTTAAAACATGGTCATTTACCAAAATCTCGATATGCGATTTTTAGCACGATCCCTATACCTCCCTTACCAAGGTTAGCGGGACGTAAAAATATTAAAATGGGTAATAAGTCGAATAGAAAATGAAATATTTCACTTTCTCATCTTCGATATGTAAACAAGACCTTATTGTATTCTGTGTGAATCGTATCATCATCCGGATCTGAATTGTAAAACTAAAAAGATAAGAAATACAAGGAACAATATCAGTACATAAAGTGTGGGAAAGCAAAAGTTATGTCACAGATACAAGATATGAAATAATAAATATTTACTGTTCACATTTACACTACCGTATGCGGTAGGTAGAAAGAACAAATAAGATGGACATCTGATATTTGTATTTGAACAGTTAGGAATACATGTTTGTTTAGTTTTGATTTTAAAGATGTATTAAGTTACTAATCAAATAGGGATATATAACTGCATTTTGCTTTCAATCAATGGAATTCTTGATTGGGATAATTTTCTAATACTCATAAATGTCGTAACCAGATTGCAAAATCCGTAATTTTATAAAACTGTTTTATAAAACAAAAAACAGTATACAGTCACATTGTAAAATTGAAATTTTGATGATAATGAATATTATTGTTATTTAGTTCTATTTTATTGTCAATGTACTTTTTACCTTCCGTCACCTTTAGGTAAGGAAGGTATTGTCTTTGGTCAAAAAATTCGGTGGTGAGTTTTTGATGAATAAGCACGTTTTAGGGTCCTTAGAATACGATTTTACTATTTTTACGATGATGTCTGTATGTTTGTGTATGTATGTGTGTGTATGTGTGTATGTAGGTGTGTGTGTGTGTGTGTGTGTGTGTGTGTGTGTGTGTGTGTGTGTGTGTGTGTCTGTGTGTCTGTGTGACAAAATTCTCTAATGCGATAACTCTAATACTACAATTCCAAAACTTATAATTCTTTCGTATTCCTCTTCGTTACATCCATGTGAAGAGCTGATTAGATTTTGTGTTATAATTGGTCAACCGGAAGTACCCTCATTTGAAGATTTTTCTTGAAAAAACGATGTTAAATATAATTTTTCCACATTTAATGTTATTATATATATTAAAGAATATTTTATTCTCTATACGATTTGAATGCATTTTATACTTCATGTTAAATGGATATAGAGTTAAAAAAATTATAAAGAAATTAAATATCGTATATTAGCCAGCTATGCTATGACTCTGGCAACAGCTGCTATTTGGCTGCTATATTAAGAAAATTCTGATTGAATGGTGTCGGTATCAAGTGCATTTGACTATATGTGTTATAATTTTACTGGAAATATAGGAGCTTTTGCTAGAAACTTTTTGTATGGAATTTGTATAAAATACATACAACTGCCTTAAGGTAATGTACAAGAAATATAATCTTTTGCAAGGAACTTTCGGTATGACATTTATACAAAATACATAGAACTGACTGAAGGTAATGTGCTGGCCACATCAGATTTTTTAATGGAGTGACATTGTCTGGTCGCGAATCTGGGGACCAGGGTTCGATCTCGACCGACGTCATGATACAAAGCTTATTTCGAATTTTAATTGGCCCAAAAGTGGCTCCTGTTACGCACTCTCCACGCCAGTAATGAGTGCCCGTGAGATGATGTCTGGTAAACACCTACACGGTACGAATATGTGATCATTATTACCTATATTTGCTTACAAAGCAGATTAGCACACTGGGTAATATGCTGTGATGATATTTTTTATTATTTAATTTATTGTTTACACTTATTCAACTAATCCTAAACTTATTTTTGTGTTATTAGTATTCATTTATTGCTTAAGTAAAACGCGTTATTATCATTAATAAATGTATAGTTGCCTTGTATGTAAGTTAAGAAAATGGATGTAAAAAGTTGCATATATTTTGTCATATTATGAAAATTTTAAATGATTCTGTGCCAAAATATTTTTAAAATATAAAACTTTTCATTCATAATTTTAATAAAAACGATTAGCACTATAACGATATGACGTCACAACTATATTTTTGTATCAGTGTACCAAGCGAAAAGAATATAATTTTATATTATTCATAACTTGTGAAAATAAAATCCATATATTTATATACAGCTCTATTGTACATGAAAATGTATGAAACATATATCATTTTTATTAAAATGAAACATATTTATTTAAAATCTTTATAACAACAGATTTTTTTCTTTGAAAAGGTACAACTATAGGGCGCGAGCAGTCACGTGACTCGAGCAACCTTGATTTGCTGGAATCAGCTGATTTTTGTGCGCATGTCACTTTGACAAGCATAATGTCACTTTGACAAGACCAATGTTTGACTTATTTTGATTTTGAACAGTTAAAATGTTATTATTGTACAATTTTCAGGCAGTAAAACACATGAAATTAAAAATAATAACTTCTTAACAGTTCAAAATTAAAATAAGTATAAACATTTGTCTTATCAAAGTGACATTGTTTTGTCAAAGTGACACACGCCCACAAATCAGCTGATTCCAAGCACTTCAAGGTCGCTCTAGTCACGTGTCTGCTCGCGCGCTATAGTTTTCTGAAAGTGTCAGCTGGCACTAGTTAACCCTCCTTGGCATAATTTTTTGGCAGAATTATTGACATTAACAGATATAAACAACTTTAGTCAGTGGGCGAAGTAAAAATGCAGACATGACGTCACAGAAAATTAATTAAATTTTAAATAATTATATTTCAAAAACTATACACATTTGGAAAGTGTAACAAACATTAAAATTCATCATTTTATTAAGGGCCGGTTTTATAAACAAAAATTTAATGGAATTGTAACTAAGTGATGAATAAATTTACTTGTTCAGTAAATACATGTTGCGTTTTATAAACAAAATCTACCCATTAAATACCTAAGTGGAGATATAATTTTCGTTGCGTTGTGTGAAAATGACTTTTTTAAATTTATGAGTTGCTTGATTATTTTTATGACAGTATTTATGGTTTTGTTTTCTGTTTTTGATCGTTTGACGTGAGTTTGACATGCGTTTGATAGAAATAAAATAGGTGAAATATAGACAGAAGACAGGAACGGGGCAAAAATTTTATTGATAGAGAAAAGTGTGATGTTAATGGTTTAATATTAAGTTCAATTTCACTTAGTACATGCAAGACACTTGGTTTAGATAATCTAAATCGAATCCTAAATTCTTCGTCGTTGTATATTTCAAAAGGGTGGATTCTATCTCTAAAGATTCTAGGAAGTTTTTGTCGGGGTTCTTCGTTTTCAAATTCGTCATCACTTAATACGCTTGATATACTCGTAGATTCGGATGACACTGACGATATATCATTCACGTCAGACATTTTTATAGTAGGTTCGCGAAGCACAAAACTATTATTTTTACAATAAGTAAATTAATTAATTACTGCAAGCATATTTTTTGACAAAGTGTTAACAATATTTATTTGCAATTTATTATTACCTGTATGTCAAACTGACAAATATTTCACAGGTGGATACCTACCTACTAATTTTAAACTCAAATAAATTAATAATATTGTAAAATATGTAAATATATGTATATTACATATTATTGTTCTCTTATAATATCTTTTTAGTTTTATAATTATTTGAAAATACATCGATAAAAATCGTTACTTAAATTTAATAGCATGAAATTCTCCACTTAGTTTACTTGGTAGATTTACTTGTACAGTAAATTTAAAATCGCTTTATAAAACCCAAATCTCCACTTAAATAAATTTACTTGGCAACTAAAATTTAAGTGAAGATTTTTGAGCTTTATAAAACCGGGCCTAAATCTTTCAGAAAAAAATAAATTGAAAAATGAGTAACGGACCCCATTATTATTTTGGCATAGGGCTCATATATCACTAGATGCAAAATTTTAGACGAAATTATATTATCATAAAATAGGTTTGTTCGTTTCGCTACCTTGCGTCTACGGTTTACTGCCGCGCCCATATACTTTGTATGGAGGCGGCAGTAAACCGTAGACGTAAAGTAGCGAAACGAACAGACCTATTATAACACTTCTACATAATATCATTAAAATTTTGTGAAAAAACTGTAGCGCAATGCAATATAATAAATTTATTTATATTATTATATCCACTAACAACATCCCATCCCAATCGATGTGGCTCTCTGTTAAAAATCCTGGTGTGCGGTATGAATGCAGGGATTAACAGTGGGATTAGTGTGCTGACCCTGGCAGGAATTACAGCTGTGCTGGTCGCAGATAGCAGGTAGCGCAGCAGGAATTGTTCTCCTGCTGGCTGCACAATGTCGGCAAATATAAACGGCGCCGGCTTATCAGGATTGCTAGGCGACAAGGTTGTGATAACTCATGCTGAGATACCAGAATTAGAATAGGAGAAAGGATCATGGATGGCAAAGGATAATTGTTTTCCAGGGATTATTCAAATAAATATTTATCACAAGGCCGTAAATAAATTATTTTCATGAAAAGTCAGTTTCTATGGTACATATCAAAATTGAAAGATTTTTTCATTTCAAATAAATTACAATATATATCTTATGAACTATATATATATATATATATATATATATATATATATATATATATATATATATATATATATATATATATATATATATATATATATATATATATATATATATCTGTAGCTGATCTCGAAGCTGTTGTTGCATCTCCAGGATTTCCAGGATCTTCTTATGCCCACGACTGGAAATATTTCATAAATTAATGTCTTTTTTGACCGGATTGAATTTACAAGTTTTACTTGAAGATCATTTCCATGTCTTTCTGCTCTGGAAGAATCGACGAATTATTTAGTATCTATAACAGACTTTTATCACCTTGATTCAGATACAAATTTGAACTATTTATTAACTTAAAACTAATATGGCCTATCAAAGGGAAACCGCGATACATTCTACCATTCATTTGGGCGTCCCACATATACAGTCACACAATACCTAATATTTTCTGGAATATTCTTCCGTTTGTCCAGCATTAGAAATGTGGAATTGTTCGGCTATTTCTCGCAAAACTGCCGCATCCAAAATGGGTTTGTATCTGTAACAGACTCACACAGAAAGAATTAGAATTTAATTTTAATTATTTATTAACTCATAAATTCATATGGACCTAACAAAGGGAAACCGCGATACATTCTCAATCTCAACATTCATTGGGCGTCTCATATATACACACACACAGACACACAATATCTAATATTTCTTGAAATATTCTTCAAGACACTCGGTTGACTTCTTATCGTCTTGTATCTTCGATTATTTTATGTTTTACAGCAAACGATGAGACATTCCATATCTGTAACAGACTCAAACATGAATTATAAATTAATATTAAATTAAACTAGTGAATTAGATCATTTATAATTTCTATATTTAAAAGGTATCCATCATTGGAACTGTTTGTAAACTTTGGCCGCGCAAATCGTTTCACACACTTTCTGTTCTAGCCACATAATCACTGAATAAAACCGGATATGTACGCAACTATGAATGTAAATCACTATTAAATATTTATATTAATAAATAATGCACTTACTGTCCTTTTAAATATTATATTTACGGAGACTTTACCAGACGAACTGCTCGAGCTGTTACGCTTAACTCTGTGACAGATAACCTAAATTCGCAAAATTGTCCCGCTCTCCAAGATTAAAATTCATTCCATAAAAGTAAAATTTATGCAATAAATTTTTACTAAAGTTATAGAGAAAACTTCAAGGAATCCAATGGTGTATCATTTGTCGCGAAAAAGTCTCTAGGAAGCGAGAAAATCGGCAAAAACTGTCAAGGTCAAAAAAAAAAATTGCGTGGAGGGACCTTAGGGAAAAAAAATTCCAAATTTTTTCTTCGCTTTTTTGACGATTTGAAAGGTTTAATCCGAAAATTTGAAGTGGAAATCATTTTGGAAAAGTTTAGTAAATTTTTTTACATCAAAAAAACGAAGAATATGGGCAAAGTATGTACTTCATTTTTCTTACCAAACTTACAACCTTTTTACCCTATTACCTCCGTTTTGCGCAGCGGCTTTGGCACAGCTAAAACACTAGGATTTTTTTTTCTTTTACAATAATAAGTTACAATACATCTTAAAGCTAAGAATAAATAAATTACAATATATCTTATGAACTAAATATATCTGTAGCTGACCTCGAAGCGGCTGTTGCATCTCCTGGATTTCCAGAATCTTCTTATGATCACGACTGGAAATATTTTATAAATTAATGTCTTTATGACCGGATTGAATTTACAAGTTTTACTTGAAGTTCATTTCGATGTCTTTCTGCTCTGGAAGAATCGACGAATTATTTGGTATCTGTAACAGACTTTTATCACCTACATTTAGAAACAAATTTAGACTATTTATTAACTTAAAAACTAATATGGCCTATCAAAGGGAAACCGCGATACATTCTACCATTCATTTGGGCGTCCCACATATACAAACAGTCACACAATACCTAATATTTTCTGAAATATTCTTTCGTTTGTCCAGCACTAGAAATGTGGAATTGTTCGGCTATTTCTCGCAGAACTGCCGCATCCAAAATGGGTTTGTATCTGTAACAGACTCACACAAAAATAATTAGAATTGAATTTTAATTATTTATTAACTTATAAATTAATATGGACCTAACAAAGGGAAACCGCGATACATTCTCATTCTCAACATTCATTAGGCGTCTCACATACACACAGACAGACACACCATACCTAATATTTCTTGGAATATTATTCAAGACACTTGGTTGACTTCTTATCGTCTTGTATCTTTGATTATTTTTCTTACAGCAAACGATAAGACATTCCAAATCTGTAACAGACTCAAACAAACGTAATTACAATCAAATATTGACTATTTATTAATTTATAAACTAATAGGAACCTAACAAAGGGGACCACGACTCGATATATTTTATAAATTATAGTCTTACCACAAGAATAAATTTACCAAATATATTTGCGGATTATTTTCCTGTCTTCCTGTCCTGGAAGAAGCAGCGAATTGTTTTGTATTTGCAATTTATACAAACGGAATTAGAATAGTATTTAAACTACTTATTAACTTATAAATTAAATGGCCTATCAAAGGGAAACCGCGTTACATTCTATCATTCATTTGGCGTCCCACACATACGCACAGACAGACACACAATACCTAATATTATCTTGTAATGTTCTTGCGATAGAATTCTAACCATGTATTGTTGATTATATTGATTAGAGCAATCGAAAAATGGTTTCATATCTGTAACATAACTTATACAGACGAAATTAGGATTAAATTGTGACAATTTTTCAATTATAATCTAACATAATGTTTTTCATTTATACAATACACAACATTCCACACATACTCGCTGTACAAATTGTGAAAAAAGGTTAGAAAACAATCTAATTTAACTATTTCATGCAATATTTGTTGTTAATAATGTATAAATATACAATAAAGTACTTACGTTAAATTAACATTGTTGTCACGAACATTATTTATTGATACTGAAGTATTTTATTTAGCTTGACTCACAAATTTTATGTCAAAATGACTGCTGTACATTTCCAAAAAGGTTTTTATATAAATTAACAATGTACTTACTAAATTTATACATAAATTTTCACTTAATATTCACAAAATCATTAACAATAACTTTTCTCTCCATAGTTTGTTGATAACAGTTGAATTACTGCGGACGGCTGTTATTGGGCGCGGAGTACTACGCGAGACAAAATAGCGCCAGTTTGAAATAATACATTTGAATTTAAATAAATATGTTTGATTTATTTTATAGACAAATCTTACAATATATTTAAATATTATAACTCTGATTTTATTCTTTTGGCTTGAATATCGTACGGTATGGCCAGCTAAAATATTTTCTTCTCAAGATGTCAAGTGATATGCGTTAGCAGTGAAACAAGTTCATTTATATTGTTTTGAATAATAAAAAAATAAATAAACACAAGCTTTATATATTCTACTACCCCGGGGCAAGTAGGGCCTAGTAAATTTGGTTCCAAAAAATATGAATCAAGCTAAAATAACATTGTGAAAAGTTTTCCAGCATAAGTAAATATGTAAGTAAATATTTAAATTATAAAAAAAAAAAAATTATAAAAATTAAACGGCGGGATATATGTATTATGTTGGACACATCAGGTTTTTTCTTATTGATTTAGTCCCGTATTTATTGTCGTCAATAGTATTTTTATCATCTCTTAAATTCTATAAATGCTAATAAAATCTTGCTTTTATCGTTGGGATATTAAAACCCGCTTATAGAAATCTGCGATAGCGATGGTCTGATCGTGAACATATTGTTATGAAATTGCGTTGTGGATGTAGACCCCTGTAAACGCATTCCTAGATTATGGATCCCTTGAGACTTGAGGGCCTCTGCTTCTGCCCCTGTTTGGGATGCATTGTTTTACTCCGCAATCTACCTAACTTCCAAACTTCAAAACACTTTGATCACTTTAATTTCATTTCTATCAGATTCGCCCTATCTTAGCCAGAATAACTTTCTTTTATTCGCCACAAAGAAGACTCTTCACAATTTAAAGAAACAATTTTTACAAGTATAACTTAATAAAATGTATTAATAATATTGTAAGCAGTTTTAACAACGACCAGCCAGATTGTAAAACAACGCCAAATCAAGTTATTAATAAAATAGTATTAGAAAATAAGATATTTCCATTTTGTTCTAATTGAAAGCAAACATTCCCACAATTTATCATAAAAACTTGAACCTTCTGTAGCATATTTTCGCGACAGCAACGTAAAGAATACGAGCTACAGCAAATAGATAAAAATAAGCAAATCTAGCTTTGTAATTGAAGTTCTATTATAAATTTCAAACATTTATCTGCTGTCTACGCCATAGGTAACACCTTTTTTACCTTCCGTCACTTTTAGTGTCAGGTCGCGAATGTGGGGAATCGGGTTCGATCCCGACCGACGCCAAATATTTCGAATTTTAAATGGCACAAAATTGATCCCTGTGGTGTACTCTCCACGCTAGCAATGAGTGCCAGTGAGGTGATGCCTGGTAAACGCAAACACGGTACAAATATGTAATCATCATTACCGAAATCTAAGTACAAAGCAGATTGGCACACCCAGCAATGGGTAATAGGCCGTGATGATATATTTATTTATTTATTTAGGTATTGTCTTTGGTCAAAAAATTCGATGATGAGTTTTTAATCAATAAGTACGTTTTAGGGTCTCTAGACTACGATTTTTACGATGTCTGTATGTGTGTGTATGTATGTATGTATGTATGTATGTATGTATGTATGTGTGTGTGTGTGTGTGTGTGTGTGTGTATGTGTGTGTGTACACTTTAAAAAATTATAATTCTTTCGTTTTATTCTTCGTTACATCCATATAAAGAGTTGATTAGATTTTGATTACAATTGGTCAACCGGAAGTATACTCATTTGAAGATTATAACAGTTTTTCTTGAAAATGCTATGTTAAATTTTGTAACGTGTGAGCCCCGCTGCTACGCTTGAACAAGCGTCTAAGTATAGCAATGACGCAATCACTCTAGCAGCTGGGCTACGTACAAACAAGTCGCGACGTATTTAATTACTTCCGGTCGCCTGAACCTTTTGTGTTCATTATTATGCGGTCGAACATTCTAGAGCTCTCTGGAAGTTAATGACAGCTGTATAAAAGGGACGCAGCTTTGCTCGGGAGTTAGTTAGTTACATAGGGAGAGTCATATAGAGACATTCACATGGAGTGTTAGGAGAAGCACAGCAGAATTGTGGTAAGCGTATACAGTTTGTGTCGAGTAGGTACTCGGGAAGTTACTGGTACACTGTGATAGCTATGGATGTGAATACTCGGTAGCATTGACGAGCTATAGTATACGAAGACAGTAACGTCGGGTCGGAAAGTTACTGGTATACCGGGATAGCTGTGAAAGAGAATACTCGGTAGTGTTGAAAAGTATTGGGAAGCTAGGTACACGACAACAGTAACGTCAAGTGGAAGTGGATACTCTGCAGTAGTGGTGAAGAATTGTGGCATACGGACAGTCGGTGATGCAAAAGCTATGGAAGTTAGACAGTTATTTACATAAATAGACAGATAGTGAGGTGAAAAATGTGACTTCTTTCCGAGCAGTTGAATATACAGACGCTGTGGAGGTCGGTAGGCGGACACTTGAACGTGATATAAATAAACAGTGACACAAATAGTCGAAATAAATAATTAGTAAGATCGTATAAATGAATAGTCGTGTTAATTGTTATAGCTATTAACATACCTAGGAATGTTATGTGTATCATAACTGCCGGAGATGCCGAGCTCGTAGAGCGAGGATTTTAAGATATCTAAGGCTTGTTATGATTCATAACATCCGTGGTTTGTTCAATAGTTTATCGGTTTCAGAAAATTAAGACATTATTGATAAATACAATTTTTTTAAATTCTCTCAATGCTACTTTCAGATTGCTATGGTTAACAGAACAATTATTTTGACATATGTCAATATGACAAATATTCAAATTATGTGCTTTGTTCCACATATTTATTACTTTAGAATAAAGTAGACCGTACTTAGAACGATAGGCTAACGTTATCTGTATGTATTAGTGAAGAACATTGTATTTTCATTTTATTTTATTTACATTTTGTAGACCGTTGTTGACAAGTGAGTATGGTAATAATATTACCATGTAGATACAGTTATTACTTAGTTACCAGCCTACTTTTGTTATGTATATCATAACTGCCGAAGATGCCGAGCTCGTAGAGCGAGGATTTTAAGATATCTAAGGCTTGTTATGATTCATAACATCCGTGGTTTGTTCAATAGTTTATCGGTTTCAGAAAATTAAGACATTATTGATAAATACCATTTTTTTAAATTCTCTCAATGCTACTTTCAGATTGCTATGGTTAACAGAACAATTATTTTGACATATGTCAATATGACAAATATTCAAATTATGTGCTTTGTTCCACATATTTATTACTTTAGAATAAAGTAGACCGTACTTAGAACGATAGGCTAACGTTATCTGTATGTATTAGTGAAGAACATTATATTTTCATTTTATTTTATTTACATTTTGTAGACCGTTGTAGACAAGTGAGTATGGTAATAATATTACCATGTAGATACAGTTATTACTTAGTTACCAGCCTACTTTTGTACATGTAAACAATGGAATAATATCCTGAAACCGGTAAAATAAATAAATAGTGTTAGTGTTATCTACTTAATTATAGTTTTAGTCTTAAATGCATCTATATTTTCTTTAACTCATCTTTTCTATCTGTCTCGAACAGAATTGGAATATGTGGTAAAAATCTCATCTTCTAATTGTGAAAATTGATACTGCAGATGACTCTTTTAATTAGGACCGTCAATTCAAGATGCTCAACAAAGCAACCTCTTGTTGACATTTATAAATGTCAGAAGCACCTAAGAAAACCGTAAAACAGTAAACAAGTTATAAACTTAAATACCATCCAGTTTCCGAATAAGTGTAAATTATGTCTGAAACAGATAAACAAGCACAAGCAAATTTCATCCCTCATTATCGTCGGCGTCGCCTCATCCTCAATTTAGCTCGTGAGGTCTGAAGCATCCTACATTCAGCATTTAGGAGTGCTATGCTGAAATCCTCTTCCAGCTCTGCTAGCTGGAAGTTGAGCTCAGCGACTGCGAGTGTGGAGTGTTCATATCCGATGAACGGTTCTTGTTAACGTATGGTGTGAAGAGCCCTTGAACGGAAGATGTGAAACATTGCGATGCACTAACAAACTGCGTTATTGCGAGGGGCGGAATCCTATAG